>JADLZN010004435.1:0-132665 GCA_018155175.1 Sinocyclocheilus anophthalmus
ATATCGTGTTAAACGTTCAGAAACAAAGGTTTACACAAAGGTTTAACTGTTACACGAGTTGTTAGTTACGTGGTACCTTTTCAAAGAACCCCCGGAAACAAACTCTCCGTTTTGGAAGAATCTTTGCTGCAAGTTGTTGATACAAATTCACATTAGGTCGATGTTAAGGCTGCCGCGCGCTCATGCAACACATTCAACAAGCTCATTGTGAATGCCGTAACTAATTGGTTTCTCTTGCATCTTCTTCTTTGTAAAGTTGTACAACGTAGCGTAAGGTGCAACAATGTGCATGCTCAATAGTTAGCGTAATCGTCAGTGTTTAGCTAACTTTTACGTCCTCTTGAGGAATATGATTTACTCAACATGCTTGATAACTGGACACTTTATCGAAAAGCAAATTCTCCCGCACCGTGTTAATCTAATACGTACGTCGTTGTTTAAATACTTCGTATAATTTAGGTTCACTGAATCTCTTGTTCATTTTGCTTATGACGATTAGTCTTCAGGCAGTTTATTAAATGGCCCATAGGTTAGTGATGATGATGCATGTGAGTTTTTGTTTTTATCTCACACTGTCAAAATGATCAAGTTATCTGTACAATATGTTTATGATTTTGTGTGTGTTATTGCGTCGTTTTTATTGCCAAATACCCCCAACTATGATAATTTCCTTGTCAGGGAGCCCCTTTCTATAATATAAAAGCAGTTATATATATTTTCATTTATACTTTGATCAGAAAATAGTTTGATAAAATAACATCAACTAATTGTTCATTTCCTAAATTAAATGATTGGCTTTTGTTTGCCATTGTAATCTTGTCATTAAAAAATATTTAAAAAATATTATCTGGAAAATATTAACAAGTTGGCAACATATATTTTTAGCCTATATTAGAGTATAGGATTGTCGATTTAATTTACAGTTATTTGAATTGCACTTTCCATAGCAAATATAATTCCAAAACAGCTTTTAACAGAAATGAAACCATAACTAGTTAGAATAAGCGGACAGTGTTGAATTCCTAGATAGAGACGATGCAAATTTAAAAATTATTCGTGATGTAATAAAGTTTGAGTCGTAATTTTTTTTTTTTTTTTTAAAGAATTCTCTTTTGCTCACAGAGCCTGCATTTATTTGATCAAAATACAGCAAAAACAGTAAAACTTTGAAATATTTTTACTATTTAAAACAACTTTCTATTTGAATATATTTTAAAATGTAATTTAGTCCTGATGGAAAAGCTGAATTATTAGCTTTATTCCCTGAGTTAAAAAGCTTAATAAGAAGAATAATTGCGCTCAAATTCTCTGCAAACCTCGGGTTTACAGGCATGAAGACATCAACTATTTGCTCAAGTGCTGTGTAGTTCTTCATCTAAAGTTGCACACATGTCTGTCATCCCATATTTTATCTCTGTGTTTTTCCTGCAATGAACACCTAATTGTATTTTGTAGCTCAGGTTTGTAGGGTAGCATGCATCGCTACTGAAGGCCAGCTGGAGGTGATCTGTCGAGAGCAGGGGGTGAAGTGTGATGAGCTGGGCATCAACAAGCACAACCTGTGTGATTATGAGGTGGAATATCTCTGTGACTACAAAAAGAAAGTTATCACCGATGGGAAGAGACAAACAATACAGGTGGGCTTAAAAGTCTGGCTCATAAATGTACTCATGTCAAAGTAAATTCAACTACATGATGGGTAAGATGAGTTTTATCAAAGCAAAAATGAATCCAGGTGGCCAGTTGCGTAAACTGCTTAGACTAGTCTTACAAGTTAGTTTTCAACTAGTTGTTTTCTTCAAAAGGAATCTTTCATCCAAAAATTAAAATTTGCTGACAATTTCAATTCACTCACCCTCAGAGTGTGGAGGAAGGTAGCATTGTCACTTGCTCACCAATGGATCCACTGCAGTGAATGGGTCCAGTCAGAATGAGAGTTTAAACAGCTGATAAAAAAACATCACAAAAATCCATAAGACTCCAGTCCACAGTTAACGCCTTGGGAGGGGAAAGTTGTGTGTTGCAATTAACAAAGTCATCAGACAATTTTTTTTTTACTAAAAATTCTAGTCCTCATCCAAAATAATGCTTACTTCAGCGAGCAGGAATGATCAAAGGGGCTGTGACTACAATAGTTAGCGCTTCTTTTGTAGAAGGAAACGGCTGTTACACGAGTTTACTTTCACGAAGAAAGACTTTCATTCAAAGACTGTGAATTTTAAAATTGAGACATTCAGTGAAGCCTCGAAATCCAGAGATTGCTCCCAATGTCATCTGAACAGTTTGTTCTAATGTGTTTTTGTTGTTGTTTTTTTTTTAAATAAATGCAAAGATGAATAAATCAATAAATAAATTACCCACTAAAATTAATACAAAAGGAAAAAAGGCAAGAAAAAAAAACAATTAAAGGATTTTCATAATCTTTTCGGGGACAGCAAAACTATAAAGTGCATTTAAGCGACAATTTGGAAAGATTAAGAAGAGAAGAAAAAAAAAGTTTTTTTTTCCTAATTGCTTTATTGTCCTGTGTCCATGTATCTATAGCTGTTTTTGTAATTTTTGTTCCTCCTTTCTGGTTCCAAACCGGCCTGTGATTCTGTAGTATGCAGTTGGTGTTTTTTTCCCTAATAACCGTGGCTTCTTCTAAAACAGTTCAGTGTTGTAAAGACGTTCTTCGAGAATTCGAGAATTAAAACTCAATCCACAGCAATATAGGCTATGCTTAATGCTGCAAGCGCACTTACTCTATTGATGTCCCTTAATGAACAAGAGTAGGGATTTTTTTCATGATCGACTCAAACTTATATACACAACATGCCAGAGCACTATTAATGTTCTAATGTCTTACACCACTCTTCTAACTGATATAGACACCCCTAAATCATTATCCCCCAAAATGGACGCAGGAGCAATACTCCACTCTGCAAAAACTATCAGTTAGTTATATGCGCCACAAAAGTATTTGCAAAATCTCATCGTATTTGGTTGACAGTTATGACCTGTCTTCATTTTTTTAAATATATATATTTGGGTTAGGGAATGGTCGTCAGTTTGTAATGCAAATAGTAGAACAACGTGTTTGATTTGACAGTTTAGGAGACCCCCACTTAATATTTTCAGATGTACTACAGGAACCTACCTTAAGTTGCGCCCATGCGAATTCTCGCTCAAGTGTTTTACCACAGTAAACTGTATTTTGAACGTGGGGGAAATAATGGGCCATCATTATTTTAATGATAAAGCAGCAGTATTAATAAGACGTCCCTATAAATGTCTCTCAACACTTAAAGCATTAAAGTGCCTGTACAGCGCAAATGTGTTATTAACGGTTACTGAAGTCTTTACACAATGGGGAACACGCTTAGAATTTACAAAGTAAGTCTTATAATTGTTCATTTCACTTGAAGATAAAAAAAATCACAAGTAGAGGCAGTATTCTTGTAAATATAGGTCAATTCATTTCAAGGACTTTTCTTTATACAACGTATATGTGATTAAGAATAAAACTGTGGTTGCCAATTTTTTTCGGTAATACAAATGTCTTCAAATGAGTGACAGACTTAGCTAGTAGCACTGAAAGTTCTGTTTGTAATGTACATACATATTAAGACAAATGTTTTTTTTTCTTTCTTTCTTTTTCATGTATTTAGACTGTGAATGCATGGCCACAGGTCGCTAACCTATTTTACCTTTGATATATATATATATAAATGTAAATGTTTTTGACTGTATAGATATAATCTGTGCATTCAGTACACTAGCCCTTGTATTTAAAAAGACAAAAAAAAATTGGAAAAAAAATGTTCGACGATAGGTTGACACTTAACAGGGTGAGCTGGTTTGGAAATGGGTGGCTATTTTGACTTGGTGTTCTGCTCCTTTTCGGTCTGTAACAGATGCCTTGTGTGTGTATGTGTGAAAGCTTGCAATTTCGTCCTTGTTTTGAGGCTTTTCTTCAACACACAAGACACCATGTTGTAATTGGATAAAAAGGGATCATATTGTGTAGTTGATTGAACAGTTATTTTGGGCTGTTCTCTGCCACATATGGACCAGTGAATGATATGATTGTAATTATGAACAGTTTAAACTGACCCACGTTTTTATATAAATATATAAAATATATTACTGCAGGGTATTGATAACGTATAGATACTTTTTTATTATTATTGATTATTATTAATTGCAAGTGATATACGTGAGTGTGTGTGGAAGTTTATAGTTGAAAACAATTCTTGTTTGTTTGTGTTAGCTTATTGTAAACAAGCATTCTGCTGTAAATTTGTTATTGGTATTAAATTATAATTTATGAATTTGAAATCAAAAGGCTTTCAATGTTGTGTTATTCATTAGCAGACAAATCTGTCTCTTCTATCGAACAGTGAACTCATGCTCTGTCTCAAACTGCTGAAGTTGGGTTTACGTATGTGTGATGAGAGAGAGACGAGAGAGAGAGGAGGGGGGGGGGAGGGGGGGGGGGGGGGTGCGGGTGACTCCGAGGTTTGGCATGGGGAAATTGTCCAGGTTAGTCTAAATTTGGCTATGTAACTACAATGTGCACAGTGCTGCAGCCTAAAGTGAGAAAGTACGCTTTTGATTCGCCCTCTAGCACTTTACTTTTTACACATTAATATTAATCCGTCTTTGATAAAACAATAAGGAAACATTAAGTATCATGTCATTCCTGCTTACCAGGTAATAGATTGTGTGTATATGCGCAGAGGTTCTTGCTCATTGCCTTGTTGGGCATCACTATCCATGTTATACATAAAATCTTCTCAGCGCAGGTTGACACGTCCGAACTGAAGTCGCATGAAGTGCAACATTGGACGTTCAATACATGTCAAATGAAATGCCATCTTGTTGTAAACGTGACAAATGACAAAATGCAGACCCACTGTTTGTTCTACCTCAAAAGCAGTATTTTATATGTCACATTTGGGGCTATCTGTTTGAGGACACCAAGCGTGTGAAGCTATCCTGTAAATTGCGCCTTCAACTTGGTGTCCTATTAGTTGAGTCAATATGGCGTCTTGCAATTCAAAGCAAGCTACGGCTCCCCGGAGCAAAGCGGTGTCTTGTAATAGAAACCACATTGCTAGGAGAAAAGGCCCACAATCGACCACCGACCCCCCCCCCCCAAAAAAAAACCCCGCTTCAGACAGAAACCGTGTTAAAGTTTTGTCTTAAAGAGAGAGTCTTAAAATGCATAGATATGCTTGATATTTTCACTGTCAATGTAATTAAAACTTACTTTTCTTTTTACGTAGGGTTATGTAGCCAAATTTAACAAGACCACAGCTATCTCATTAGTTTCTCCCTAAAATACAATCAATTTCCAGATCTCGTTTTTCAAATTCTATTACTTGGGTAGCCTATAGCTTTGAGGGGAAAAAAGCTAACACCCTGACCCCAAATATAGCTTTGTTTCACTTTATTGTTATGATATTTGACCAGGCACACTGAGATAAAGTAGTTTAACTTATGATGGCTGATGATAAATGGGACGAACAATAATGGTAATCCAGACCACTACCACACATTGCTTGTTTTTGTTCAAACTGTATAATAATAAATGATAAATAATAATATGTATTTTATTGCTTATGTATTGCTTGCTTGCTCCTTTTTTTCACTAAAGATTTGGGGTCCTCCCTGAAACTGATCAGGAGGGCAAGAGTTATAACGTAATT
The DNA here is from genome assembly GCA_018155175.1 of Sinocyclocheilus anophthalmus. NCBI lineage: Eukaryota > Metazoa > Chordata > Actinopteri > Cypriniformes > Cyprinidae > Sinocyclocheilus > Sinocyclocheilus anophthalmus. The sequence goes on from JADLZN010004435.1 coordinate 5,694, forward strand.
CTGGTAAGTTTATTTAGGGGCTATCGGTAAAGACCTGTTAAGATGATCGGAAATGATTGGTGGATGTTAGATATTGTTTTAAAGGTGGTCCAGGATGTGTGTTTGATGAGTGCACTAATATATGTAGCAGAGGAAGGCTTGCAATTATGACACAGTGATGAGACCTATTAACTACTCGAGATACTATTAGTAGTTGCTTAATGATTACATTGGCATTGCATGCTTTAAATAATAATAATAATAATAATAATAAATAATAATATTCCAGAAACTATGTAGGCTAAGTTTTAAAACATATTCCACAGTACACAAACTTCACAGATATTAAGTGGTATGGTAATATATTTGGTCAAAGATGAATTGTCAGTTCCTTCGCTTTAAATGCACGTTTTGCTTTGATAGGCTTACTAGAGCAGGTTAGTAGTAATTTGGATCAATCTTCACAGGCTTGATTTTAGTTGACAGAGCATGTGTTGAGGCTGAACTCTATAATTTGCACTTCTGTTCTTTTATTAGCGTCGGACAACGAACTAATGAGGTTTCCCTCAGTAGGCTACAATGTCACTTTTATTTATTTCTTCGTGGAAAAAGTACTATGGGATATGGCTGGCCAACCGAGCTAACAACAAATGATTTCTAACTGCTTCTCCGTTGATTAACCATAGATATAGCATACATTTTAAACTCGTGTAAAGCATGTCGATATTCTTGCAAGTGCGAGGGATTTTTTTTTTCATAAAGGCGTTATTATGTGATGTAGGTTCGTCAAAACTGCCTCAAAAATCGTTACTGTGCAAATGTGTTGTGTTGTGCTGGCGGTCGCGAAGGGTTGAATTGCTCGGTTACCGCCATCAGCATCGTCTACACTAAATTGCAGATGTTTCTAAAATAATGAAATATAGGCTCATTTTAAAAGTTAGCAAATAATTATCTGGCCTAACTGTAGTAGGCCTACTGTAGCAAATAACACTGTTTGTTTCGGAGGTTTTCAACTTAATTTTAATATCAAGCTCGTGATGACCTGGCTTAACCATTAGGCTACTATGTCTTCAAGCTAAGTGTATGTGGTTTTGTCGATCGGTTATACATCGGTTAGAGTCCTTAGCAAAAGTCATCATAGCTTTGATATAAGTAGGCTCTCATATGCTCGCTTGTGTTGTTCGTATGATGAGCTCGACGAAGGAAGAGCCAGCAATTGGTTTCCATAGCGACCTCCAAAGAGCAGCGATAATAAGCAAAGCATAGACCCCCACTCCCTCAGAAAAAAAGACAATTAAACGTTTGTGTTGTTCCTTCACGTCACTTGAGTATCAGGCTATTTCTGTTTCATTATATTTATTGCCCCTCGAAGAATTTGCTTAATATAGAGGGGACCTGTCCATAATTCCAGCCCTCAGATTTATATCAGTTTATATGAGAAAAACTCTCGTCACCACCTTAGTATTTTGGCTTCTCAAATAATGAGGTACTTTGGAGAACTTTTGTCTTACGTCATCTATATTTGCTGCAAATTGCGTGGAATGTTCTGCAACGGAGCAATTAAACAATTTATTGCGGCTTAGTCTAGCACATAAACTGTTTAAGTAAATGCTTGTATTTTCGATAATCTTCATATTAACCATTATTAGGTTTTTACAAAAAACGCCAAATGCATGAGTGGGTCAGGACCTTGCTTGGCATTCTTTCTTATATATATATATATATATATATTATATTATATATATATATATTATATATATATATATATATATATTATATATAAATTCAAAATGGAGCCATAAATTATTGCGTATTGGGTTACCCAAAACATAACATGCTTCATTGCGATGTATGTGTATTTTTCCCTGTCCGTCTGTCTTTGTTATTTTGAATAAAGTGCTTTAAAATAGACTTGCTGCTCTCGGCTCGGTGGGTTCCTCTCTCTAAATGTTAGAAAATTGTGCCATCTACCCGCTATTCACAGAACTGTCACTTCCAGGACCTCCCGAGACCTTGAGCCAACTTTAACACAAAGGGAGAGACTGAGGGGGTTGGTGAGATGCTTCGAAGTGTAGTCTGTTCAATCTGGGCTAAAACAAGCATTAAATCAATAACATTAAATACTTTAAGCTTGAGATATTATTTTAGTATAACTTACAACGTAACAAAGTAAGGGGAGGGATTACGTCACTGCATAGGCTATAGAAACCATTGCACATCCCATCCCCCATTATGGTTTATAAAAACATTGTTCCCAAAACATTTTCGATTGCTCCATTCATACAATAATGTGTCAAATCCTTGAGGGTGAAGAATGTTCGGTTATTTTTACCAAGTCAGATCACATCATAATCTATGAACTAACGCAGAAGACATTAAAAGAACAGTAAAACACGATAGGCACAATAACGCTGATAAAGTATTTGTTTAGTGTTACTCATGCTGTTAATAATAGCTAATATTTCCGTTTTATCAGCCATACGTCTATCTGTAATGAAACATCACAAAGTCTGTGGTAAAGTTTTTCTCTTCCCACCGTTTTGTTGGAAGCAGAGGAGCAGATCACATAATGATCTTTAGCACAGTTTCAAATGGACGGGTTAATTCTTGTATCATTCATTAGCATTCCCAGTAGCCTACACGGGTTCCTCTCAGACATCTGTCTAGTATACCACACGTCTTTACAATGACTTCCATTCACTGTTTCTTGAGCGTTCTTTGGTTATTTTCTTGCGCTAAACGTTCGGTAGGTTTTTAGATCAATGTGTATTAACCTCTACCTATTTCGTCCCCGTTTAAGCTACGTTAAGTTAAGAACTTGGGTAAGTGAAATAGGCCTTTACCTCCGAAAGGGAAAACATAGGTCAACATTAAAAAAACAATAAAAAAGCAACAGTTGGACCAATGCACATAGTATTACAAAGGGGCAGGCTGCTTACAATTTACAACACATTTTTAAATATTGTACCGTCTTTGTGTTGACAAGTGTCATTTGCTAATACTCGGCAACTTGACTAACATCTTGAACCGAATGACTCCTTTCATTTTGAGTCCAGTTCTAAGATATATATTTTGTCTAAAGCACCCATATGTAGCATCGCTTCAAGTCGATAATACCCTGTTTATTTTCCGACTGAGAAATGCCTGAATTTAAAGACTTAGGCATATAAAGGGTAAAGAGGAAAACTTTAGCGAACAACGTCAACAAAAACTGATACCTGTAAAAAACGGCCTTCTACCGACTGCACACGCTGTGTCTGCTGCCAGAGTTAAACGCTGGCCTGAGTCAGTGAACTCACTTTACTGCGCGTGAGAGGAGGATTCCATGAGAGAGAGATGAGAGAGAGAGAGATGAGAGAGAGGAGAGAGAGAGAGAGAGAAGAGATCTGAAGCGCAAAAATGAAAGGCAGGTCATGGTACATCTAAACTAATATGTATAACTTGGTTTTGATTTGAACAAAGTACGAGAATTGCGAATCGTTCATTCCGATAGTAGAAAAAATTAAAAACAAGAGGGTTTAAAAGAATTAAGTTTTACAGACGGAGAACTTTTTGAACGCTCGAACTGCCTTCGTATGTTATATTTTTAGTCACACAGTACTGATGTAACTAATTTGATGATAAATGCACGTGTGTTGAGAGCCTGGCGAGGATCAAGTCTGATTTTTTTATTTATTTGTATAGGAGTTAGGGTCTGTGTAAAGAATGTTATTAAAATTTTTTTTTTCCATTTCCATTGCATCTTAAAGGCATTCTTTCCGTGGTGGTACAAAAACATCAAGGTTTAAATATTTCAGAGGTGTAATACCATACTGAAGAAAGACAATGTGTATTTTTTATCCTACTGCTTTGTACATTGCTGCTGCATTAATATTACTATTATTAGTAGTAGTAGTATTAGTGGTGGTGGTGGTGTGTATGATGTCGTTATGGAGAAATTGTATTTTCATTATTGATACTATTTTTCATTGTGTTTGTAGCCTTTGTCTTGTAATATTTACTTGTTAAGCGTCTCAGTATTAATTAACCCCCTGAGCATACGAATAACAAGTGTAAATTCTTGTAGTAGGCTAAATAATATATAAAGGTGTTTGCATATATTGAACAGATACCAGTTTTATAAAAGAGTACAGGTTTTCCCCTAGGTCCGCTATGAAATGTGCTCTTAAAAAAAACATTTCGGGATGAAAAGCGTGTGTGATCAAACAAAGAACCGTTCACTACTGACATGACGTTACTTATGATTTAATGAATGATTGATTAATAAAATATTATTACACATTTTTGTTGCTTCTTTTAGGGAATCATTCGTTGTGTTATTTAAACATGTGTAACACATTAACGGGATGATACGACACTTCTCATATACCCGTGTTTATTAGATTAGAGCACGATAACTCAACCGTCAAAATATATTTCTAAGATAGCAGTGTTTCAACGCGACTCAAATATCCAATCCTCTCAACAAAGCAGTGTAAAAAGACACCGAACGACGAAGGCCCTGGATATCTTTGTCCTCTTCTCAATCGCTCCGTAAAGAGCCATGCCTCACTAAGTACTAAGTACAGTTTGAAAATTAAATGGACAGAAAAGTTGGTTATTATCACAACTTCTTTTCAAACACAAGATTTTAATATTGACGTTCATTACACAGGTTGTGAACTCACCTTTGAATATTAGCTAGTGGATCAGACAATTGTACAATCAGATTTCCAGTGCACAGCATTGAATTAAAAAAAAATAAAAATAAAAATAAAAAAAAAATAATATATATATATATAATATAGCTTATAATAAGTTGAAGCGTTTTATTTTTATTATCGCTTCGTTTTAAAATGTACGGCGTACGTAATCCTTAAAAAAAATAATAGCATCTTTTTTCCTCCATCAAATCAACAGTTGGAAACAGGAGATTAACTATACTAGATAGAATTGTGTGCGGCAGCCATCAGTTGAGATGTACAACTAAACATCTGAACACTGAGTGCACAGTGATAGCCTACTTAGAGAGACACAGACCCCGACACCCGCGCCATCGCTTTCATGATAGCGGGCGATGTCAGTTCTGGAGACACAGGCTCCCTGTTTCTTTTTTCAAGATCATTAGCGGCCCCCTCCAGCTACAATCCTTGCATGGATTGAACAATAAGACACGGGTGCATTAAATTCTCAAGCACTGCTGCCAGTCATGCTGAGAGAGGCAAGCATGTTGTCGACTTCAGTATGGAAATGCTTTAAGAAAGAAAATATAGTGCAGGGAAAATAAAATGAAGGGAAAACATAGAGATTTATTTGTATATAAGCAGAAAAAAACACTAATGTATATATACTAATATGTATTAATTTAGAGAGCAATACAGGAATTGCATAAATATGGTTTGAACTGGGTTTCATTTTGCTGTCTGCGTCAAAAACACAAGTAACGGACATCTCCCGGTTAATCAGGCATGTTTTTTTCACTGAGGGTGCTGTTTTACATTTAAAAGCAAGATGGCGCTATTTTTTGTTCATCTGTCAAAAGAGAGGTTCTTTTACTACCCGCTGGTTTTGTCACACATGTCGAAGTTATCACACATCGTCTTTGTCATTGGTTAATGTTGATATATTACACACTTATCAAAAGTTTAACAAATGTCAAGAAAAAAATAAAGATTTTTTTTCAAATATCCGGGGTTTTTTTTTTTTTTTTTAAAGTTGTACTATAATTGGAAGTCATGCGTTTTACTTCTGGGTTTGAAGACTAATCGTGTACCACAAAAAAAAAATCAACAAATAAATAAATCTGTACATTTGTTACAGATATTAATTTGTTATCTGTAATTTATTATCACCCCATTTATTTAAGGTATTAAAATGAACTGTAACTGTAATGTAAAAGCTGTAAATGGCTTTTACATGGTTAAAGTCTCTTACTTAAAGACAGTTTTGCATTCCTTTCCAATTTATTTATTCATTTATTGCAAATGTTATTTACAGTTTTGTTTTGCTGCTGACTTTGTTATTTTGTTCATGCTTCTGCAGTTTCACGTGTGTTTGTACATTCGGATAACTTGATGATTAATGTTGCATTTCTCCTTATCTTTTTGTTTTTCAAAAATACGTTTTGTAAGAGAATTCACATGGATTGTGGGATTTAGGCGAAGGAATGCATGCTGTTTGTTATAGAGATATAATAAACAGTATCGACTGAAAATTGGATGACTCGGACTTTATTGGGAATCTGGTAAAAACGTGTTGTCTGTTAAAAAGAAATCTCACACACTAGATAATACCGGTAATTTAAAAAAAGAGAACAACAGCAGTTTAGGAATAAAGAACTGTGACGTTTTGATACACACGTATACTTTATAAATGTACGGTTGAGACCTAAATGACCTTATTATAATACATGTCTTTATTATTATATTATTATTATTATTATTTAATATTATTATTTCATTATATATTACGTTTCAAAAAATGGTTTTATGTTTTAACACCAAACCTAGCAGGCTATGTGTTCTTATCGTTTCCCTAACTCCAGCATACAATTACATTCAGTAATTAAATTTCAATTAAAGTATATTGAATTTTAGTATAAGTTTACTTTAACTAATCTAAACCTACTTATGTTCTAACGTCAGGCTTCCATGCGGACAGTTTAGGGAAACACGTGCACAATGTACAAGAAAGCATATTCTAAATAACGACCTCCACGATCGACCACTTGCAACTCTTTTTTCTCTTTAGCTGTCTTGCATGTCCAATTCACGTCCATGAAACTGCAAGGTCTTACAAAATTATATGTCAAAATAATAATATAGTAATTGTATTGTGATTTCAGGGTTTTTTAACACTTGAGAAATATTGTAATTTGTAACGTTCTGAATTAATCGATATTATTATTATTATTATTATTATTATTATTATTAGTAGTATTATTATTATTTATTATTATTATATATTAGTGTAAACTTTAACATTTCTAAAATCTGCCCTCTTTCGAGTTGTATGTAAAAATATTACCGGTGTTGTTACTCATAAATAAATTATTCCAGAAAGTAATGTGCAACCACAACAAATAATTGTATTAGTATTAGTTATTATTATATATTATTAACTATTATTTGATACAATCAGTGCTAATGCTTTAATAGACAAGCAATATCATTCGCCATTACACACAACACAATAACACAATAACACAATAATAGTCACATTAGTTGAAACAGAGGATCTGTTTTGAGAATTTTAGATCGAATGTGGAGTCTTCAGTCTCGTGCCCATGTGTCTTGGCCAGTTCTCTGAACTTTATCGCTAAATGTAAACAAGTTGTCAGTCTGGAAATAATCTTCTTTACTTTTTTATTAGAATGAAAATTCAATCTCCCAAACTCAGATTAGGCTGATGAGATTTTTTTTGTCATTCCTTGTCACTGGTTGGGCCAGACTTCGTAGGACAATAATGTGGCAATTGTGGATGCTATGTGACCCATAAAATTTGAGGGTGGCTATTCTGGCTTTGGTATATAATTATGCAAAACACTTTGTATAAAGACTTGCCATCCGATCTAATGATAGGGCCTACAGTCTCATTTCAAAAGAGGGAGGGTCCCACAACATATTCACCCTTAAAAACAGGGAGGGAAACCTGCATTCTGATAATTCAAGGTATACTACAAACTAACAGTAATAATCAAGTCATTGTGTATTTCGTTTATATGAATGCATAACTGCAATTGTTTCAGTAATGGCAACCAAGAAACAAAAAACACAAAATACTTGCTTTTAAATTATGTAACAAAACCCTTAATATCCAACACACTAAAAAAACATGATATATTTTCATACGAAAAACAAGAAGCAGCATTTGTCTTATAGTATATTGCTGTTAAATTCAAAGCTATTTGTGCAGCCGCATAATGGTAAAATGAACGCAACAATAGTCTTTTTCATTAGTTTATTATATAGGGTATTGTTATACTAATTATGATTATAGTATATATGTATCCCCCATGGACCTCAAGTTCTTCTTTCAGCACTTTGGAGACAACTTTAACGATTAGGTTCGGCATTCCTGTAAACCACAATCCTAACATCACGTTTAATTGCTTTAAAGGTTATCTTAAAATCATGTGGTGTCCCAAATCAGTTAGATATGCGTTATTATGCATAACTGAAGTGCATCTTTATGGGAGCTGTCAGGTCCAAGGGTGCTGAACTAAGGCCTAAAGTTTCTTTAGCCTCTCCAGGGATTTTCCTCTGCAAAACAGACCTACTATGTTGTTGCTGAAAGTCGAGACGCCGAATAAACTGATTGTAATAGAATATATATATGTATACATGTATATGTATATGTATCTCCACATAGAGATGAATGAAAACGGCCCAGGATAAACGCTTTTAAATTGAAGGAATGTAATGTAGAATATTACAAAGGGCCTCTGCATTCGCATCTTCACTATAGAGTGACTATTCATTTCTTAGCTCTTAGCTTAGCTCAAACATTTGCTGCATTTGTAAATTGTAATATTTTTAAGTATACATTCATTGCACTTAGTTATATTGATCAAAGTATGCATACATAAACTTTTAGATTATTCTGTTTTGGAATTCAGGCCTATCGTGTCATGCAAACTGGTAAATACAGTTTTAAGCCCGATTTGTTTTGTTTGTTTATTTTAAAAAATGTTGATTCTCGGAAATAATATAGCCTACCTTGGTTGTGCAATAATTAAAATACAACAGTATTTTGTTTTGTGCACTTTTGTTTCGGATACACTGGACAGGAACGGGAAACCTCCTTTCAAATTGCACTTAATAATAAAAAAGAGAGATTATGGCCTACGTAATACTGCTTTAAAAACGATGCTTTTAGAATAACTTGTTTTGGAAGTTACAGTACTATTCAAAGCTTCGTGAAACCGAACCTAGTAACCCCAACAAGGAGAATAATTATTCATTTTATTACAAGTAATTATAAGTTGTTCTCCCTACATTGTATTTTATGTGTATGCACATTTAAACACTGTGCTGACCGACAGAGGTGTGAATCTGAGAGCTTTTTTTTTTCTACCAAATGAAGTGGCAGCAGAGAGAGAAATAAAGAGATGTGCAGCTGTCAGGGGTCAGGCGAGCTGAGATTGCTTCCAGAGATCCTTTGAAAAAATCACACGTTTGAAGGCTTAGTGCTGTGCTGCCTTCGCATTTCAAGCTCAGATCAGTGAAATAAAGGGGAGAAAAAGAGAGGCGGAGAGAGAGAGAGCGAGAGGCAGACCGAGAGAATAAGACAGATATCCGCTAAAGAATTCACGATGAACAGAGGATTGGTCTGGAAAGAGACATTTTGGGAAACGAGAGAGGATCCGTGTTTTGCTCAATAGAGAACAGAGATGGTCATTTTTACTATTACAAGCAATGTAGCCTATAACACAATTAAAGGAGCGCTGTTTAATTATGCTGAGCCTCAGTGAGTCTGTGTGGGTGTTTGAAGAGTGTAAAAAGTATAGAGCACAAAAATAAGCACTGAATGCTATCTAATTAACTATAAATGACGAAATCATTTATCACATGCACTAATACGCAACACTGGACAACTCAGGATAGTGAATTTGTGCACACCCCTTTCCAAAGCTGTACACTTTGCATGTTTTTTTTTAAATATAATTATTATTATTCTGTATCACTTTTTGTTTGCCACTGGGACAATCAAATAAAGGTCAACGTCACAAAACGATATACGTTGTCATTTGAGCCGTAATTTACATTGAAATCTAATTTTGTCTGGTTATGATTATGTGGAGGTATTTTATCTTATATCATTATACCGGAATTAGAAACCAGAAGGAACAGAGCATCGAAAGTATTGCTCGAAATTTACTACGCTCATAGTAAGTTAAAATTCAGACCCAGAAAGCAAAACAATAAATTAATTAATAAATTAACACTCTAGGTTTGATTTATGGCAATTTTCTGCTTCTATACGGGTTATTCTGTAATCTATCGAAAGAAAAAGCCAACAAACGGAAACATTTTGTTTTTACTGTCATTTTGCAGAAGAAAAAAAAAACATTATTTGCTCTGTAATTTACCTTGGAGACTATTTATTAACTAATACAGTGTTAATGGATATGATTAACAACAACAATAACAATAACAGGAATGATATAATAGGAACTACGAAATAATAATAATAATGATAATAATAAAAAACTGTATGTAGTATTTATTATTTAGCAATTTATTTAAACAATATTATTAATTCGTTTCGTGAACCATTAATATCAAAAAGTTTGAAATGAAAAAATATATATATTTCGGAAAAAGTGGGGAGAAAATACATGCGCAGGTGATGTACATGTAATTTTTTAGCTGTTTAGTGATTTGCATTAAAGTTGTAATGCATTTGGTTTTATGACAGATTTTTGAAAATGTTTTTCTTTCTCTCGTGTGAATACATGATGGACATGGTAAGATTTAAAAATGGTCCATTGACACCATGCTCTATATTTTTATGCTCAACATGAAGTCCTCAATGACTTCATGACACCTTCACATATGGTCGTAGCACAACATGCCACTAGCTTTGCTCCTTGGGCTGTGCCATTGGTTGACAAGTCTATTAAGGGGATGACAGGCGTAGAAGCCCATTTACACCATAGGTCTCCTACCCAGACCTATACTGACACATGTGAAGATGTAGACATAGACCTTGACCCCTGTCAAAGCTCTTGTGCAAGACTTACTTTTGATATTTTGATAGCATCAGAGAGCCTTCTTGCAGGGCCAGCCTGAGCATGTCTACATCTTTTGTGCCGATGTTGAATGGGTGGCTATGTTCCACTGTTCTTTAAGATGTCGTACAGATCATTTCTAACACACATCAATGTACTTTGAATGATGTGAAATTGACACCTCTTGTTATTGATGACAATACTGATATGAATATTCACTCGCAAGAAGGCATTTCTTTCTTTTGATTTTCCCACACAACCTCCCCCTTCTAAGCCTCAAGCAGTCCTACCATATTTCCCATTAAAACAGTGGCAGGTGCCAATAGTTTTAGTTTTTCATGTTTTTTTAATATGTCCTGTGGCTTTTAGAGGTGTGGAACATGTAAATCCCCAATAGATTTATAATCATTACAGTCTTTGGACATTCAGACATTCATGCTTACTGCTTCATTTTTCACCTTGACAAGGATAAAAGACTGAGACTGAGTTATTTTTCTTCATGACCACTTTTTCATGCTTTTGGTTAAAAAAAAAGTTACTCTAGACAATACTTCTGAACGAACCAGGTGATAATGGACTTTTCTGTCAATCCAAAGTTCTACAGATGAAAGTCATACAGACAGAATTTTCATTTTTGGGTGAAACATCATTACAGGTCTAATAAAAATGTAAAAGTTATCATCTGAAAAGCATTTATAGGTGGTGACTCTTTCCTCCTTCGTGGGACTGCCGGGAGTGTTCCATCAACCAAAAAAACACTGCGACCCCTTGGGCAGGCCAGTTATGTGTTGTGCAGCTTCTGATTGGGCTATGACAGGGTACTCTAACAATATTAGTCTGTCGAACATGCTGGCCGAGCTGCCACTTTCAATTTGCCCGTGACCTCTTGGCCAAAAAATGGGGGAGAAGTGGCAGAATGCAGGACTGAAAGCTGGTATTATTTGTCTGACAGCTTCACTCATCTGGAAGTAATGCAAAATGCAATTCATATTTACACTCCATGACCTTGTGCTAGAGGAACAGAGCTATCTACATGCAGACCAGTGAAGCAGATATATCAATAAATTTGTCAAAATGTTTATTTCCTTATCATTATCACAAGTTGAAGTTACGCACAAGGGCTATGACTGATGTGCTGGGTTGTTAACATTTAGGTCAGTGCTGTCATTACAGTGCATGGCAGCCAAAGGTATTGACAAACCACCTTGGACAACAAGATAACATGGAATTGAAGAATAGAAGTCTGATATTAAATGGAAGTATTTTTTGTTGTTGTTTGTTTGTTTCATATTTGTGCATGTCTATGCATTTTTTAACATAATTTCTCTATGTTGCTTAAGTTCCTTAAAACCACATTTCAAAGTGCACCTGAGACCTAAACCAAACCATCCTGTTCACATCTAGTTCACAAATATTATTTAAATAAATACATATGCTATAATTCAAAGTATTGTACACACAATTACTATATGTGTTAAAGTACAAAAAAAAAAAAGGTCTAGCACATTTCAAGGTTAGTATTTCTTTTATTTTTAAATAGCTGTTTTGTTTTAGAGTAGATGTGTTCTAAGGATATTAAATGCATCTACATTTTGGCTTTTATTTTTGTAAGAATCCTGCTTCCAGGTACATGACCAAAACTTGCTGATCTGACATATTCTAATATACACAACTGTCAAAAAGAGGAGAATATATATACTGTAGTACTTTTCTTGTGCTTATTTAAAAGTTCTTATTTTCAATTCCATCTTCATTTCTTGCCTTTTTAACAGTGAAAAACTGTATATAATCACTTGAAACATAAATAGCAAGATAAAAATTATAGCTTCACAATATGGAAAGGAAAGTGTAACTTTATCCTTATGAGACTAATGAGCATTGAGGTTTTTAAGAATTTTTAAGACATGATGGCATAGCTGTACAAGTTCGCATTTACTAGACAGAATATATTATTTGCAGCTAGACTTAATTTTTCTAATGGAAACATTTTTATTAATTTTTTTACATGGTAAAAATAAATATCGAACATATTTACTTTACTTATTATTGCACATATTTACTTTATTTAAATCCACAGGCCTTGTCCCCTGCCTGCCCTTATAATCCCCTGGCATGTGTCTGTGACATCACATGGCCACTGGCTCCAAGTTCCCGTCCCCCTGCAACTGTCGTTAACTCTACGAACAAATGAAAAATGACTGGGAGACTCATTGGCTCCCACCAATGACCTTGGGTATTATTAGAATGACCTCTCTTTGGCTTGACCAAAAAAACCTTTTGATATCTTTGCTGGAAGTGCACAAAATGATGGCGTCGCAGCCGTCGGGAAAAGCAGAGCAATACGTGGAGGGGGAAGGGAAGAAAAGAAAAAGAAAGAAAAGACAGACTGAGCGGTTGATGTTGTGTAAAAGTATATCTCTTTCTCCAGTTGCCGCCGCATAAATACTTAATTAGGGGACACAACCTGAGTTATTGTGCTCACCATTGACTTGACCCTCTTTAACGACGACAAGCAATATTTTGGTTTTACATTGCAATGGGATAAGAGGAAACATTACAGAGCAAAAGCACTTTTGTTGATCTGGATTTGTGTCACAGCTAGTGGCTTGACAGTACTTTGACTGTATAGTGGTCAAGTGCAGCAGAGGGAGGCGCATCGGTACACTGGTTCGAGCTAAAGCAGGAGATGTGGTTGTATTGGAATGGCAGTGTCAAAAAAAAAAAAAGACCCACAGAGCAGCCGTTTCAGGAAGCTAGAGCCCATGTTTCACAGCCTCTGTGTGGCACAGGTCCAGGAGGAATAACTGCAGGTCACTGACGGTGGGTGGAAGTCCTGCCCACGCAGCAGCACATGCACAGATGTTTTAAAAAGGGGGGGGGGCTTTTATACAGCAAACATATCAAAACGTGTGTGCTGGGGTAAGAAAAAGGATGAGGTGTGATAAGTGCCAATGGTTATTTGAAGCCTATACTTTCTAGGATCAAGGTTATTATTTTCTTTCTAACAAGAATGTTATAATTGATATTGAAAATATATAAAATGATATATTAGACAATAGTAGATAATATTAGATTTCTTTTAAGAAAGAAAGCAGTGAAAGAACGAACAAAGGGCTCAGAAGAATATTTTTGATCAGAAGGACGTAGATAGCAGGGGGGTCCTACAACTTTATGAAATTATTGCATTTAAGTGACTTATGATATTTCAATCAGGCAGTAGCTTGGTTTTCCTCAAATCTTTAAAAGACATGGCAATGGGTTAAGAGGATGAGGATAGTCAAAAGGCCACAAAACGATCTTTTGATCTGATTTATGTTGGTTATTACAACCTTAAACCACAGGGTTAGGGCATTAAAGGCTTCCAATTCTTCCCTTTTTGAAAAAGTAAATACCATCTGTATACACACACAACACCAAAAAAATAAAAAAATAAAAATAAACAAAAATAAACTGTCACTGGGACATTTACCTTTCAAAGACACTATACCAAGTTCCTCAAAGGTAACATATTTTTCCCTGAAGTGGTAATATACCTACGTTTAAAAATAAATAAATAAAATAAATACCCGTGTCAGCTTTTGTACCTTTTGGTTTGGTTTGAGACTACGGATTATTCTTATATATAACATGATAGATAGATAGATAGATAGATAGATAGATATTTATAACGTATATATAACATAACTAAGATAGTTAAATGTTTCTAATGTGGAGGCAAAGGCACAGTGTGATGATTTTGTCTTTGAGGTGAAATGGAAGAGTACAGGGAGAAAGAGAAGGACTGATATATGAGGTTGTCCCTTGTCCCCTCTTCTGTCATTTGGAAATAAATCTGATGCCCTTTGGACTTTAACTCCGTACAAAAAGGGCAGTTTATTACAGGCTATGACGAGCAGACGAGAGACAGGAGCACTGGGAAAATGACAAGTGGAATGAGAAACGCTGGATGTTTAGGAGAGAGACCGGAGAGGGCTGGAGATTACTTCAAATGATAGCTATAAGCGTGGGATTCTTTGATGTAATCAGTGCTCTAAGTCCAAGGGCTTTCCATCATCACAATCTTGAGGCGCAGATTGGGAGATGTTGGGGCCCCTATACATGAGCTATCGCGTTTAGGAACTCGATTTTAGAAGCCCATCATCCCTCATTCTCATATCGATCAAAAATGAGATATCCCAGCAGAATATTTTATGCTCACAGGAACGACTGACGAGTTTGAGATATTTAGTGGCTATAGATGGTTTCATATTACTCTCTCTCTAGCTCTTTCATGCATTGAAACGCAATTATGAAAACGAAGTCAGTAGGGTGCACCAAAGGTTGCAAGTCGAAGTCCGTCTTGTTTGGTTTATTTCAAGGGGTTCGAGGTACTCAAATAGACAATTAATCCGACATTAGAAAATCAATTAATTGTTAATAGTCACATTTCATTGATATAAATATTTCTTTGTTCGAAGGAAAAAATTCAGTCACATTTTATTTTTTAACAGCTATGACAGTATGATTTAGATTACCCTGATACAAAGTAATATTTATATGAATTTGCAGTTTAACATGTAAAAAATATTTAGCAAATTATTTTGCAATATGTATAGACAATGTAAAATTATGTTCAATTTTGGAACAGCAGGCACACACGATGAAATGTTGTTTCTCCCTCAGCTTTGATACCGTATCACATTTTGTTCTACCTCAGCGTACACAATTTCACCGTATCATTTTCAGAATGTGTCAGAATGAGTGCGGCATCCATTTTACGTAAATGTGTTTTTACCGGGGGGGCAAACTTCACGTGTTCATCGCGTGATCATCGCAGTGTCATAGTCATTTAAACAGGTCACACGCTGTCAGACAGGTGCCTGCATCACCCTCAGGGAGAGTGTTTCTCTACACTGCAGGTGCATCGCACACCTCTAAAAGGACCAAAAAGGTTACATTTCCTTGTAGAAGAATTTACTATGACATTTTACATTCATGTATAGATTTAAAATATACAACCTCCTTTCAGATTGTCAGTATTTCGAATTTATTGTTTTCATATTATGAAAACCAACGCTCTTCAATACAGGCTTTTTTTAATGTTTTGCCTGCATTGGACCTTTTGAGCTTTTTGGAGAATGAAAACGTTTTCATATTTTGAGTTTATCAGATCCGTTTCTGGGTTCTCTAGTTTAAAGCATACTTTTCATTAAAAAAAGGGGCAATAAAAAGTTATCTGCAGAACTCAAAATGTTCTGAGACGTCTGATTGATCTTATTTGGTTCTAATTGGGACCTTACCCCCCTTCCCTCATTAAAGTTCCTCGGATTTATCGCTTGTCTAGGTTTTATTTCAAAATGTATTTTAAAATATGCAATTTAAACATTTTGTCTCTATGAAACTATCTAGCTCTCAAATTAAAGCGCAAACACATGATTTATATTTGGGGGTGGCTCGTGAAACCGTCGGAATAAGTTTAAAGGGCAAACTGATCAGATTGGCTGCATGTATGTTTCCACACCTCTTTACTTCGTTCTCTCCTTTCTTCATGCTTCCCAATTTGTCCTTTATTGAACCTTTGTCTTCAGTGCATCTGCTCACAGTTAATTAAAATTGGAAGGGGTCACCGTTCTGACTTCAGGCTGCTTGCCGCCCTCCTTCCAGCAGCTTTCACATGAGCAAACTTCACAGGTGTAACACTGTGGCTAACAGCTGTTCAGGGACACTTACAGCACCTTTAAGTACAAGTGAGGAACACTAATGCTTCCCTTTTCTCTGGCAACAATTCAGACTGCCCTCAACCTCTGAGTGTATGCTCTCCATCTCACTATTTGCCTTGTTCGTGGATTTCTCTTGCTAATTTAAAACGCGGGATGTTACGCCACAAAATTAGAAGGAACAATAATTTAAATATCTAATTTTCACAAACGAACATAATAGCCTTGAACGCAAAAAACAAAACAAAAATAAATAAATAAAAATCCTCCCCTTTTAACAGTTTCACCAAGAAGGCGGCGTTTACTAACAGGGCAATACATCGATCATACACCATCATGTAGTCTTTTCATCTGCGACATTGGCGCATAATGAAACATTTTGTTTTCGTCTGTATATCTGTTTTTTGGCCATGTGTCTCAAACTTTGATATAGCCTAATATTAAATAATATTAAATAGTGTAATCCACCACTTAGAGAGCATCAATTTAGGTTTCTAAACATATTTACTCAAAATAATTTGTATGCATGCTCCCAACACCAGTCCCCATCCTCTTTTTAATTAAAGAGAAAATATAGAAGTAATAGGCCAGAGGACGATTTTTTTGGTTATTTAATAATAATAATAATAATTAGACGTAGTAGTATTGTGATTATTATTGCGTAATAACAATAAGGTTTATAGCAATAGATTTTTGTTATAACGTAAATTAGCAATATTGTCGATATTATAGGAGTACCAAAAACGGCTAAATGTCTGAGCTGAGGATCACAATGTCTTGGATACATTTCATTTAAATACTTCCGCATGTTAGTACATTTTAAAATTGGTCTTTGTACTCTCATTAACATAGACGCAGACAAGCGCGTCTGTGTGTGACATGACTGACGCAGCGCTACGCTTAGTAAAGTAACCCCTTTATTTATTTATTTTTATTTAGCGAATGACAACCATGACCAGGCCATAATTGTGTGAAATAATGTGCTCTTCAAACCTTACCTGCCAACGATGTCACATAATCTGAAATGGTAAATGACTAAGTGTAGTTAGTTAGTGACATGTAATTAAGACGACTTTATATGATCTAAAAAAAAAGTAAAACTTGAATAAACATACTTCATTTGTAACTATGGATGTTTTCATTATAAAAACCATAATCATCATTACCACCACCACCTCCAACATCGTCATCATCTCTGCTATCAACATCATCACACTATCATAATTATAATCACAGTTTGTCTGGTCTTAATCTATGCTGGAGATTGCCTACTTAGACTCATTTCTTGTCATTAACACTTTATTTACCACATTTTATTACCTCATCAGCAGTCATTCATTTTGATATGTGTATATACTCCACAAGAACATATTCACCAGGACACACAAAGATGTAGGAGGGGGAGTCTTTAAAGTGCCCTGAAAATGATGGTGTGTAGCTGCCACTGCCATGCCAAAACCATAGTAATTGAATCATCCCTCCAATTCTGCTTGATAGAGCAGTCAGAAATTGATCTGGATAACAGAGGCAGCTTTGAAACCAGTGATGGATACTATTGTCCAATTTTGACCCTCTATTAACACAGCTTCTCAGCATCTGGATCTTTTCACCCCCTCCCACCACCAAGGCAGAATGGCCAACCAATTTCTGTCAACACACCCAGCTCCACTGCTCTTATCCTTTCTCGACCCAGCTTTACCCCACCATCACAGAACGGAAAAGGCATGTAACATCATTTCCCCTCTCATCTGTCCTGCAAATGATTATTTCCCTTCAATGGTTATTCAGATTTTTCTGTTTTACTGTACTGTACAGTTTTTTTTCCCAATTTGGAATGATAATGCAGCTAGCTGTATTCTTTACTCTTTTTATTTTTAAGTTGTTAATTTCCTTTGTGTATACCCCTACTATTTATTCATAATTAGAAAAATTAAGCATATTTTAAAATAAAAGCAAAAGGAACATGTTTCCTTATCCACGCACCAAACAAATATTCTTCACATTATTTAATTGGGGATGAAAGCTCTGTAAAGAGAATGAGTGGGGAGGGAAAAAAAGAGAAGGATGACCTTCTGGGTGACAGGCATAGGTTGGAGGGTGGCATTTTATTGTGAGCCTCTCACTGAAAAGGAAGAAAAGGAGAGGACCAGTCAATTTAACGCAAGGACCAAGAGAGCAAGAGGGTTGCTAAGAGACGGGAGATGCTGCACAACTTCCATCGGGAGGCAGGCTCTGACCTTATGCAAATGTGGCTCCCCAAATCTTTTGTGGCAAAGGCAGCAAATTCCCATTGCCGTGTCACCA
This sequence comes from Sinocyclocheilus anophthalmus, assembly GCA_018155175.1. NCBI lineage: Eukaryota > Metazoa > Chordata > Actinopteri > Cypriniformes > Cyprinidae > Sinocyclocheilus > Sinocyclocheilus anophthalmus. The sequence continues at coordinate 24,384 of JADLZN010004435.1, forward strand.
ATACCTGGCATCAAGCCTTCCCTTTCAGGCCATTCTCTTGCCAGAGAAAAGAGACCGGCACAGTTGAAAAAGAAGATGATGAGCCTCTCTGACAGACAGTAAGAAAACATGCTTTTGTGATATTTTGCTGTTGGTTTTAATGTGGGAATTGGGTGTGCATGGGAAATTTACAATACGTGCGTTCTGCACATTAGCCGTGCAGCATAAGAAGCTTTCACAGTGAACACATGCCTCCAAATGTCAGCTAGCCCCTAAGCCCCAGTAAGCGACATGTCCAAGGCTAAAAGCACCCACTCCCATTACATTCTCAAATTGCATCTCTTCAAGCTCTCTAAAAGCTCTATGAAGGCACATTAATGTATCCAAGCAATCAGACATGTGCCAGGCTTAGGCAGGCATGCAATAATTTGTGGCATGTTATTAGATCATATCAGAGCAGAGAAAGGGGAGTATGCAGAGTATTCATATAATTACCCGTATATGGACAGAGAGTGGATGTCTGCCTCGTAGTCACTTCTGAATGATATGAATGCGTAATGCGCCTTAGTCTGAGACTATAAAATAAACAGAATTTTTCTCTCTAGGCAGAAATGCCATTTCCATATTAAATACTGAGCTCAGCAACAGCTAAAATAAAGGTTGGAAATAAAAAAAAAAGACATCTAAAGACATCTCGAGCCAGTTACGTGCCAAACTGTTATTCCTATTATCCAATAGGTACTATTCAATCAGTCTAGCTGAAACCAGCAGCTAATATAAAAGGTCATTACCTATCTTGATTACTTTTTTCTTGCTCAAAAGAATATTCCAGTGCAATCCAATTAAGCTATTGCCCGGCATTTCTAGCATCATGTGATCCTTACCAGTATTGTTGACGCCGCAACAACTAAATTGCGTGAAGCAATTAAAAACAAAAACAGAACATTAAACAATAACAGATATGTTGTAATATTGTGCAATAACACACAAAATAACTCTTAATTTCAAAATTTTCTCTTCTTTAAAAGTTGGAAGCAAATAAAAATTGGAAATAAAATCTGCCGTAACTCATTCAGTTTGAATTCTGCTAAATATAATCCGTTACTGAGTTTATGTCACTTGTCTATTAAGAACAATGAACTTTGAAGTATTTGAGCAAAATGATCGGTAACACTTTATTTTAAGGACCAACTCTCACTATTAATTCCTTAGTGGCTTCTTCCAGCATGTACTACTGGCATGGTGGCGTGTTCTAACGTAGTTTATAAAGCACTGATAATTATGTATCGAACGTCTACTAAACGTATTCTAGATACCTTAATCTACCTCGTACCTAAACAATCAACTTAATCATCTTATAATACAGACAGCATATAGGATCGTTTTTTTCTTCCAGGAACACAAGTTATCAACTTGGTAGATCAGTAATAGTTTGAGGTCTCCATACTGCCCTCAGTGTGGTCTCGGATAAACACTACCCTGAACTCAGACTCAGTAAAATGTACAGAGATCCTGCGTTATGTCACTGCCGAGGAAACATGACTTTGGTAAAGTGGAAGTCACCGTTCGTAGATTAGTACTCCTGTGAGTACAAGCTCTTTAAAGTATTTTGATCATTAGTTTTCTGCTAAGTCGAAACACGAGTCATTTTTTTAATAAAGTTACAAACGTTACTTAAGAACTTATTGCCTAGTACTACTACCGTCCACGAGATCTTTTAAATCTGTCCACAAATGTCTGAATCGAGAAGCTATATACTTCAGCACAACACATATTAGCATAGAGTTCTATATTTAGTCGATTATACGACAATATATATATATATAATATACTTCTTAATAGGTTTCACACTAACACAGTCTCATTGAACGTATAGCAATGATTGTGTGTTCAGTTCTTTTGCACTTACTTTCCGTGGACTCGTACCTTGCTTTGCCCGTTTCATCGTTTCTTTCATCCACCTAAATACTTTGGAACTTATGCGTGGGCACTCCATGCCTCTACTGAAATGACGATCAGGGGATATGAATGCATTTAGCCTGCAGTTACAGATGCATAAATAATATTTATTTTTTTACATAAAACATTGAATACTGATATTTTTAAATAATTTAAAACATGAAAAAAATAGTCGAAATGTGAAATTAAAACCGCCAATAGGTGACAGCAAGTGACTGTTAATGAGTGAGTCATTGAGATTCAACCGATTCATTCAAACGACTGATTCATTCAGAAACAAAGCATTTGACTGTGTTAATGAGTGAATCACTGAATCATTTATTCACCGATTCGTTCAAAAAGCTGATTCATTCAAAAAGTAAACACCGTCTATTGCTCAGAGATGCAAAATAGTGCTGTGATCTTTGTTTGGAACTATCTTCGTTGGCAAAATTGAGCAAAAACAGACAACACTGTCTAAAATATAAGTTCCCTTAGTGCTAACTTTACTGAACTTGATTCTAAATTTGTTATGCTGATATCTGCAGAAAAACGGTACTCTTTGTGTGATATAGATTAAGTACTATATTAAATTATATAAATATAAAAAGCATACAGAAGTAATTGTTTGCTATACAATTTCGAAGTACCCTTGATTTTGCGATTTTAACAGAATATAAATCACGGTGGGTATGCACTCTGTGTGGTGATTTGGATGTGTGTGTATCCTTCCTTGTGACATACTCGATAATGTCAGATCGCACATCATTATAACAACACTTACCATATTATCGTAGATGTATAAAAGACTTGATGATGACTTGAGTGGAAAACGAATCATCCGCGGTTGTGCGTTGCGCACTTGTTTGCACATGAGCAAAGGTGTTTTTAGGAGTCTAACGTGCAGACACTAGACCACTGATTCGTCAAACCTGCTTTCCTGCAGTCCGTGTTGTTCTGACTTACGAATAGGCTTCAGGGGAAACGTATCGGAGTAAAAGTATACATTTTAATTAGGAAATGTAGTGGAGTAAAAGTAAAAGTTGTCTGAAATATAAAAACTCAAGTAAAGTACAGATAGTTACTTAGTACAGTATAGAAGTACAGTGTTACCAAAATATCTTGTTTTGTTTAGTAAATTTGGCTGTTGCAGTTTGCACTGTAAAATAGAATAAAATGAGGCCATTTTTTGAGGATTTAATAGCAAAAATGTGAAGATTATATTTTTATAAGTATTATTAAGATGTAGAGTTCTCATTTTTGTGGGCATTTTAGGGGTTACATTGTCAAAACAACAAAATTATTAGATATAACTACACAGAAAACCTCACTAAGTGATTTTAACATTTACAAGTTGGCCCCATTCACTTCTACTGTAAGTGTCTCACTGTATCCATATCAGAGACAAGATAACATCATTTTTTGTAGTAATAAACATTATGCCTCAATTACTGTTGACTGAGCTTAACTTTATATTGATCCAAGAATATTACTGCCATTTCATTCTTTACTCACTTCATTATTTTTGTAAACAATACTTGGGTGAGGTCAGATGGTTCATACTTTCATATAAGCTGCACTGCCCTGAACATTCAATAAACAAGCATCAGAGGCAATTAGAAAGACTGCTGATTACCTTGCCTTGACACAAACATACTAACGTGCAATGCATCTGTGTCTGCCCTCAGGCCGACAACACTCTCTTTCTCTTTGTGTCTCTGTGCTTTTCTCTATTGCTTCCTTGACATCTGTGCACAATCTCCACTGGGCTTTCTTACATCAGTCTTCATAATCTGTTTGAGCAGTAGCATTGAGGTTCAGGGGTTACCGCTGCACTTGTCTCTCCAACAGGCAAACAAGCAACACCACATCTACCTGCTAAGACCTTGCAAACCAACAAGGCCCCAGAGACGACTCAAGACGGCTGACAAAGCAGGAGGCTGAGTCTGAGAAACATCTTCGCAAGGAAAGGCTGATACTGCACTGCATGTTATTCTATGAAATGCAATGTTCACACATCACACAAGGCACAAGAATGCACAGAATGAGTTCCAAGAAAAAGGGGTGAAAGAGAGAGAAAGTGAAAGAGGAATAAGCGAAAGGAAAATAGAGAAACAGCGAGAGATTGGAGGAGAGCTTGTAAAATAATGACAGCCAGAGGACCAGAGGGTCAGAGGGGTTACAACCTTTTGAGAAGGCTGTATCGGGTTGTATCAGGTTATCTGAAGTGGTCACTGATAATGCCTTTCACACATGCTTCGTTTGATACCTTTTGCTGGCTGAGAGAGTTGCTTAATCAATACCTGCAGTGGATCAGTGCTCTGGGGTTACTATATGGCCAGCTCGCCACCGGCTCAGCAACATTCAAGAGCCAGCTAATTGAGCTTTGTAATTTCACCAGGTCAACCTGAAAATAGCACATCCATTCATCAACCTTTATCTGTGGCAGAGACCTATCTTTCCACAGCTGTTCTCTCTGCATCTGTTTCTTTCTACTGTGATGTTTCATCGATCTCATCATACATCACTCCCGCCATCAAAGGAATTATTGGGCCCCTGAAAAAACAAAAATCCTTTCAAGGACTTCTCCAACTCCAAGTGTCCCCAAAAAGAGCTCATGCCTGTATGATCGTGTTTGTCCTTCAAAAAGCTACAAATAATGTACCGATGAGCGCAATGGAAAAGAGATGAGATTAGATGATAGATAGATAGATTTCTTTGATTCTGAACTTTGCATGACATTTGTCAGACAGAAAAATACTTAATTATCTACTTGTGCTGGCGGCAAGTACAGCCATCATATTTTGGTTTAATATAGCGTCGGTACAGATTAATATCCTGGGGTGGGTTGATAAACCCTACTGTAAAGACGTCATACATAAATTTGTGTCATAGTTGGGGAAAACCCCACCAACAATTACTTTAAACATATCATAAAATAGCGGGAACACCTACTACCCATGAAAACAAAAATCAATTTACTACTCATAAAAACATTAATATGCTTTCATAATTCATTTTGCTTCTAGTTGTCTGTTGTGTTATTATTATTATTATTATTATTTTATCTTTTATTTTAGTTTTTTGTGAAGTATTATAGCTTGCAACCACAGATCGGCCTTTAAAGAACACCTCCACTTAATTGGCACTCCCAGCAGAAATCAGAAATAACATATAGTCCTGCTGAGTGTGGTCTTCTTTAGATCATGCCCCATGACACAGTAAATTCCATATTTTTTCAGTGTATACACGGTCTATTATGTTTCCTCTTTTGACCGCATTGCGCATTTGGGTGTGTGTGTGTGTGTATGCTAGGAGGGGATCATCTGAAACATAACTCTGATCATGTACTGGTTCACAGTGGCAACCGAGGCTGTCTGTATCGTAGGCGCTTGTCTCTGATATCCAACTGAGATCAATACATAATCTAGTGCAGGTATCACTTACACTACGTATATTCTATTTAACCTGCTGAGGTGGTCTCTAAGAGCAGGAGGGGGTGCAGTGTCCCTAGCTGCTGAGAACACACCACATGACACATTGCCGTTCGTGTCCTGCCATTGATTACCCGCGCCACCACTGTCGCGCTCTCCCAGACCATAATTTAAACACATCAGGCACAGTCTAATACTTTGATCATCAAACATCAATCTATAGTCTTATCAAGAGACACAAAAACAATTGACACTTAGAAAAAGTGCAGCACCTTTGTTTAATTGTGAACTATGGAGGGCTGTGTTGACATCCCCTCCTTTCTTGCTTTCACCCACTGCTATTTTCCAATTTTCATCCAGCTTTGCCGCCACACTCTGTAAGGGCCAGCGAAGCCGCTGTGAGATACGTTCTGTTGGAGGGTTGTCTGATTCTTAGTGTACGAGTCTGCTCTGTGTCGGTGGATGAATTCATGATAACGTTCGAATTAGTGTTCAGTGATTGGGGAGGCACCAGTACAACATAATAGTCAGTAAGGAGCAGAGGTCATGTTTGTACTGACACCTGCCTCAAGCAGTTAATGATAATAACACAGAGATCAGCAATAATCACACAGTAGGTGAAATAGACTACGCTAACATTTGCTACAATTTACACTTGTAATTTATGAGGATGAAAATGTTACAAGTATTTATACAGTATATTTATTTTTAAAAACACTCTTCCAAATGTTTAAGTTAGCTGCCGGTTTCAAATATAGCTTTCACAGATTTAGCTCAAACCTACAGGCCTTTAGTTTCATCAATATCATCCAAGAACAAAGGCTTGTTTTACTCTATGTCAGAGAGTGGGTGCTTTTCATTTTCGGTTCAATCCCAGACGGCAGTGTTTTGTTGATCATTAACAGGCTCGCAATCAGTGAGATAAAAACACAAGAGAGTACAAAATTCGCCACTTAAGTTCAGTTGCTGCATATCAATGTCCATGAAAAAGAGCCTGGGTCATGTTTGACCACTGGCAGCAGCTATTTGCTTTTCACTATCGCCAGTGGGAGTAATGTGTTGGCAAGAGTGTGTTTCGTTCTGAAAACACAGCCAAGGGCACTGTGGATAACCTCTGACACAGCTAGTCAAAGGAAAGGGAAAGGATTGACATAGCAAGCAGCTTAAAATTATACAAATATTTGAAACTGCACTTGCAGAATGGCATGCAAAGGCATTTTAGCATGCAAAACCAAAACTTCTGCAAGTTGAGCTGTTTTAATAGTCGTTAGTGTTTTTATGTGTCACTTTTAAATGTGACCATACTTAGCTTAAGGTAAGTGTAATGTATAACAGTCATTGACACATTGCAATATCCAGAGGCTGATGTGGTCCAGTATCCATGCACTCTGAAAAGAAAATCTGTGATTAATGGTCCCTTTTTTAATTAGATCATGGAAAGATCACACAAAATGCAGCAGAATGTTCAAATAGGCGCCCCTCCATGTGGTGCCCACAAATTCAGGCAACGATCAAACCTGCATGTTTGAAACAAAGTGATTTGAAGTCAGGCTAGCTGCTATGCGGATCCTTTTTTTCCCTAAAGCTGAAATGAGCATCAGTGGGGATTAATATGCATTAATTAAATTGACTGTGTTGCCTTTAATGAGGAGGAAAGGATTTGATGCTAATGCTGGTGATCTCATAGAGGCTTCAATCCACTTAATTAACTGTGTTTTCTCAACAAACCAAAATAATCAATGAAAAAGATATTTCATTACTACTAACTTATTAGTACCAGCCTCAAAGCCACATGCTATTAAAATAATATGGTCTTCAGAAGGAGGTTCATTTATTGAAATAACTAGTCTTCTTATCCTATCAAGCTGTCCTTCTAGTAGTCCTAAAGATTGATACTGACCTTCGATTCTGTTATTGATGAGTAAGAAACTTCGTTGTTGTTATTTTTTTAAGATTTTCATAATTTCATAAAGTTCATGTTTGTATTAGAGTGAAGAATTGAAGCAAAATAAATAGACATAGTGGATACAAGCCTCTCCTAGTTCCGTCTTATTCTCCATTAGCAGCAGTCTATATAATTTTTTTTTTTTAGTTCAAAACATGCTAATTTCCAAAAGGCTTAAAGACAAACATGAACAAATATATGCCTGTGAGATATATTTTTTTGTATATATATTTGATTTCTTGTGGCACAGCAAGTAGGTGCAGCCTAATGACTATGTTTCATGAAGCAATGACATGGATAGTAAGTGATGGAATCGATGAGTTCATCAGACTGATTCAAATCGGTGAATCGGGTTCGTTACAGTGCAGTACAGAGGAGCTGACTCATGAGTCATTTATTTGTGTATCGGACTACACAGATCGAGTTGCAGTTGTGGTGCATCAAGTCAGAAATAGCCTATAAATAGTTACGTTTTGCCCACCAAATAATTTTTTTTTTTAAATATGAGTTTTTACATTGAGTTAACACAGCATGGGCACACCAGTTGGTTTAACCCCCTGCTATGGGCTACTATAACTACACCGGCCATTCAAAAGTTTTTTTTTTTAACAAAGTACTTTTTCAAAGCAACATATACATCTCAGGTACTGTATGTTTATGTTGCAGTGACAAATTGTTTGGAATGACTGTTGAAAGTGTGTGGTAGGCTACTTCAGGAGTTTTCAGTCACGTGACAAATTCTCTTGAGCACTCTCAAATCGGAACTAGCATAGCCTATTAATCTATTATTTCTGCATTGATCTTGATAGGATTGAGAGTGCTAACATCTTTCAAGTATTAGAGACCTCCTTGATTAATACCTACCTTCATCCAGGTAATCCAACTCATTTTATTAACAGTTGTTGACATTATGTAGCTTATGCTTAAAGTTGTTCTTGAATTTTACCTTATTTGTTTTCCTTATTGCTCTCTGATAGGTAGACTACCTCGTTAACTGGTATTAAAAATTTTCAGCAACGAAACACAAATTAATTGTAGTTCAGTTTTATTGTAGAACATTTTTGCCATGCCTGTTCACACCAAGAACCATAATTATTGGATTATGATGTTGTGTTTATTGTAAGCGCGTGGCACTGTAAACACTTGATTGAAAATGCTTTTATGGTTCATAATAAGCTACTAAAAAACAAACAAAAAAAAGCTAGTTAGAATGACTTTTAAAACTCTATGGCATTTTTAATGGAGTTTGGTATGGACCTTTATCGCTCTTGGTGTGACTAAAACTATTTATGGTACATTATTGATGTACCATACATGTTTAATATAAACAAACAATTGCTATATGCACGGCCCGGGTACTTCCTTAGATAAGCCAGCTCAGTCACTGTCAACTGCCAAAATTACTTTTGCTATGTAAGCGCCCATTGCTCGGTTTGTCTACATAATCCATTCACAATTTGAAGGAAAGTTTTGTTTGTCTAAGAGGACTAAACGTTCAAGTATACTGTTTCAGGAATGACAATTGCGAGCGTTAAAAATTGTTCTGCGAGTCATTGCTATTATTGACAGTGATAACTGTAGCAATGAACAGAACGAACCATCTGAAAAATCAAAAATAGATCTGTGCATCAAGCGTAGCAGAGTCAATTCAGAGTAACAAAACTACAGCAACGACAAGTCTGTGTTTGTTGGCTTAATATATTTAGCAGCTTCCACAGTTAAATAGAACTTTAAAAAAGTTCAAGTACATATTTCTAAATAGTAATAAATTATTATTTAATTATTATATCATTAATAATGAACTTATTTAATTTATAGTTAACTAGTTAAGTATTTAAATAATTAACCCTCTAGGCTGTTGGTGCTGTACTTTATAGGCAGTACATTAAAAGTACCTAAATGTGTCATTTTATAATAAATCCAAAAGCAAGAAGTGAAAAAACTAGGGAGCTGAAATGGCAACTGAGCCAATGAGTGATCATCTGCTGCCATCTACTGGTTATAAAGGTAATTTCATGTCATTTTCATCTTAAAAGTATTTGTTTTCCGCCAGGAGACACATTTTCGGTGCATTTTTCATGTCATCTTCATGAATGAAAAGTGAATCTTTAAATTGAATTTTACTGCACAACTAACCTCACTCCAACCAAAGTTGGCAATCCAGTGATTTTCATGACTATAAAGGTAAGTTAATGCCGCTATCATTATTTACGGTGTTGCAATTATTTTGTTTCTCATTTTCTGACAAGAACGAAGCAGGAGAGTTCTCTGTAAGGGTCTCATGAGTCTCTATATACCACATCAAATTACCTTTCACCAGAAGTTTACGAGCTGGCTTATCTTTATAAGGAAGTTCTAAAGAACACTCCGTGCATATAGTCTATTCCATATCAGTATTAGTGAATATCTGCACACTAATTTGTTCTAACATTTATGAGGGAGAAATGAAAACAAGCTGTTCATACAGTTTACAGCAGCACATCACATGGTGGATGGCAGTGCTTGCCTCCAGACTGTGCTTAATCACGCATGACCAGTGACCTGTTTTTATTCATGAGTAAATGGTTATGATTATAGTAACTTTTGGGGGATACGGGAAGTTCAAGAGCTGACTTTGAACAGGAACTAGCGCTGAAACTAATGACTAAATTAGTTTCAGACATGTAGACCAGGTGAGCATAATTACAGAGATAAATGGGCCAGGTAAGTAACAGTGGCTTATGGCATACTGCCATGGGACAGGGCATTTGTTGTAGAAGTCCCAGTGTAGCTACGTCCCGTATACTCTAGAAGAACACACGCTTCCTCTGAGATAAGCAGAGAAGGTAATTATGAAAAGTCTGGACCACACCGATGGACCTTGTCACCTCTACCTGCCCCACATCAGTACTTGGGGTTGCTTACTGTCACATACATTCATCATAAGGATAACGGAATGTTTTTTTATGTATTTATTTTTAAGGTCAAAGGCTCCTCTCTACTATTTTATTGACTTTCTCTTTCTCATAGACAAGCTTTTAAAACATCTTTAAAACCTCATGAATGACAGTTGATGAAAACATTTTTAAAGGAAAATTAATACACATAAATAAATTGGAAAGTGAATTTAAACCATTACAATGTTGTTCTGCATGTTACTTTTAGAATATAAATATTTATTTATTTACAAATGAACAAAAGTTGAACAAAAAAACAACCTTTTTGATTCAGCTGTACATCATTGTCTTTTTTTTTTTTTAAATGGTAACAAGGTTATTTTTGACAGATTGAGATGTTTGGTTGCATTTCACCTAAAACTTCAAATGCATTGCACACAGATGTAAAGGGTGTTTCTACCTCCCACTCTCTGCCTCTTCTCTCAGCACTTCACTCCGCAGTGTCACTAATAAAATAATGAAAGAAAGAAAGTATAAAGCTACAGTCCTGTCAGAACTAATTTAATACATTTCAGTTACTAACTTTAAGGTTGCAAACCTTTTCTGTCTTCATTTTCAGTGGACATGCCACATGACATCTAATTGATGTTTAATAGATTTGGGTAAAATTTGCCTTCACATTTAGCATTGTTCATTACACTGCATTTGTTGTTTACTGAAGCAATTTATTCAGCTTATCCATATTATCCTTCACACATGCAAACACATAAATGCTTTTTTTAAAAAAACCTTTAGTATTTCTCTTCAGTGTTTTCCTTCCTCTTTCATAAAATTTTGGTCATATTTCAGTGAGAGCCTTGGGCAAGAGCCGAGCTGCAGGATGAGAAATGGTGCACCTGTGTGCTGTCTGAAGATAGGCTAGCAGTGGAGGGCCAGGGAGCAGACTCCAGAGGACCCATCCGTCTCAATCGAAGGCTGCAGCTGACACCTTACAAAGAGGTACAATTAATAAGGACATTATCCGTCGGCAGGCAACAATGGGGGCATGACGCACAGACACTAACCCCTGGAGGTCTGGAGAGTAAGGGGAGGGATGGCAGGCCTGCAGGCCTTTAGAACAAGGCTCATTAGGAGCAATTTCTCCACAACATGAAATACTATCCCATAATAGAGCCATCTTTTCAAACCATTATCAGCTTCTCTGTTTGGATTGGGTCATTTTCAAGGATCAATCATACGTTTGTCAGGGGCTGCTGAAACATGTTTCTTGTTGGAAGAAAAAATGTCTATAGGCAAAGGCCCCCCATTTCTTTTTGTGATAAAATATGTGTCCTTGAATCAATTTTTTATTAAGTTTCTATTATAACACAAGGGTGAAAACATTGTGCATTGTACATTTCCAAACCATTTTTAATCACACGTTCTGAGAACATAATTGATTTTAAGGAGGGAAAAAATACCATGACTTTTCCTAAAAAGCATTTTTAATGTTATTTAAATTATGTTAGTCTTTTTTTAAAGAGCAAAAAGCATGTTTACAATTAGTCACATATATAATATTAATGTTAATCCAACAAAGAAATGTTTTGGTAATGAAAAGTACCTTTATATTGCAACAGAGAATGAATAACAACATTTTGCAACAATCTGCTTTCTTCAGGAACTAATAGCACTGATTTAAACTGATGCCATGCCATCATTCATGATAAGAGAGGACCGGTATTCCACTCGCCTGACATTTTCAGTGATCTGGAAGGTTGTTGCAGGTCAGTGGACAGTAGACAAATGCAAAACTCTCATGGTCTATGGTCAGATGTAGATTGCACCAACAGAGGAGGTCACTCAGCTGGAAAAGAAAACAGAGTAGAGTGAAAAGGATGTGGGCTCATACATATTTTGGGTTTTTTGTTCCGTTTTGTATTTTAAAATTGTGTAAATTTCAGAAAATAGAGAATTTGCTATTTTTAGAAATAAGTCAGTCTCCACAAACAAAATACTTACTATTATACCCAACAGTGCAGCATGGTAAATCAAGGCTGTGTCAATCCTGAGTGATTTTAGTGAGGTACATGAGTGTATATTAAAAGAACCAAAACCTAATCTGTGCTTAACTCTTCCCCGGTTATTTGTAAAGTCAAAGAGTTCCTTTGCCTATTATCGGTTTTATTTTATGGTACATTCCATGGGGATGGATTGAGCTTGGTTATGGATTAACAGTGCGATCAATGGTTAGATTTAAGTCTGGCTTCGAGAGCTGAGGAAAATGAATTGGAAATGCTGTCAAACCTTTATTGACCCACCCCTAAGACTTGCTTTTATTGCAGGCAGAATAATATTGTGATGAGTAGCTAATCTCCCATTTTAAACACCACCTTCACCCCTCACATTCTCACTGGACTGATTCTACTTCATTTACTATAATTATTCCTATTTCTAATTACGTTTTACATAGTGTATGCATGCTACAAATTAATAATTTGAGATTTTTTTACAGGAATGCATAATGATGCATAGCCTGTTTCTGAACTCTTGTGAGATATACATTTAAGTAAAATTTAAAAAAATATATATTTAATATCTTTTTAAAAATCTAAATATTTTGAAGGTCTAAGTAACAAATTGCATTAATGTAGGGAAATTAATATGAATTAGGTTGAAAGGCGGAAGTGATTATGGGTCTTTCAGGTGTCAGGTCTTTTGAGTCCAGAATTATCAGTTATCAGTAGAAGACATTCAATCTAACAACATTTGGGTTTTAATTATTATTTTGAATTGCCTTCTGAGGACCCAAGCCTTTGGGAATGGAAAATCATATCAAATTATCTCTCTTTCACAAAGATCTGTTTGTTGGTGGTAGTTTTATTTTATTTTATTTCATTTTTTTTTAAACAGATCCAAATGTCAGTGCTGCCTGAAAATAGGTACACTATTAGAATAATTATCACCATTGATCCTGCTGGTAAATTGTTTTCATTATCATCATAAATAATAGTTGCGAATAAGCTGTTTCTGATAAAAGGTATGTAAGTAAGACACCATCAAACTCTGTCTTTCTTTTTTTATTCGCTTTCTGTTGAAAATGCATTTTATTTATATATTTAAGCTATAAATCACTGTACAGTTTAGGTTCCCATTTCTGTGGTTTAACAAGAAAGTTGAGGGTTGAATAAAAGAAAAGACAATATGGTATAATTATTTGAATATTTGTAGTCTTTTTATTTCATGATAAAAACCGATCTTGGTTCTAATTTTTTCAACTTTCCATTTCATATTATTGTACAAAATCACAATGATTTCCTCCATTAAATGCCACAAATTACAGAGTGAGAGAAAGGGCCAGGAAGGTGGATCCCATTCATTTCATGTTTCATTTTCTGTATTGTATTCCAAAGTCTCTCCTTGCATGCCTGCTCCTGCTCTTCATTATTGAAGTAGAACAGCGATTAACAGCAATTTACAGTATAATTATGTGAAACAAAAAGAAAAAAGACTCACTTTGTAGAAGTACAAAACAAGTGTGAAGCATGGCTTACCCAATCAATAGCAAGATGCCTCCAAACTGGAACTGTCAAAAAGGAAAAATAAATGTGTATTTCTTGCTAAAGTTTTACCCAACTCATAAAGAGTCTCATATAGAGAAATAAATGATTCTTCATAAATAGAAAGTGTTTTTATCAATATCAATTTCAAACCAATGGCCCGTTGTAGGGAAATAAATTAACTGGATGTTTTTTTTTCCTATTGGAGTAAGATATTAAGACATTTTAATCCATTTGATCTGTCCTATGGATCTGTTCTGCCATGACCGTAGTGATGTCTTCTTTTTATAAGCTGTTGGTGCCAATAATACCTTGGAGGTCTTTAGGAAATCATGGTCATAGGCAAGCTAGCAAAAGTCTAAAGGGCACCTCCTCTTAGTAGCTCTTATCTTCAGTGAACTCTTTAAAATGGAAGGTCCTCCATGGAGACTGGGTCAATATCCTGAGGGCTGGCACAGCAGAGAGGACTATTGATCTCGCCATATCTGTTTCCAGTGCTCTACCTCGGCTCACATGATACATGCCACAATTCCTGCCCTTGTTCCTATCAAAGGGCCCTTGTGCAGGGCTACAAAGATGGATGTGGCTTTCCACCCAACATGGGGTGATTTTGAAGTTGTTTGGTGACATAATACTGTAGCTGATCATATGGGGGCCTTTGTAACCTTGTGGCGAAACAGAGATGCAGATTGCCAGCAATCCCTGCCAATCAGAGGGAGAAGATATGGCAGTTAGGTGTGAAGCCTTTATGAAAATGAAAGGGAAAAACAAAACAAAAATCAGGTTAACTGGTGATCAACCAAATGTCTCGGATTCTAATGAGGCCTTAGTTGCCCATGGCAATGCGTAGTTCAGGAAAAGGGTCTTTCTCATTTCCTTGTGCACTCCTTTGATCATGTTTGCTTTTCCACTGCTGGGATTCTCATTGTTGTTTTTAATTACTTCTCTGCCAAATGGCACAGATGAAAGATAGGTGTCTGTAATTAATAACATTTACATGAATTAGCATCACTAACAAGTCTCATTAGTAGCTTCTGGCTTTTGTTTTGACTGAAGTCTCACGTCACCTTTTTATATAAGCACTAAGTATAGAGAACAATATCAGAAAGGGTGCATAATTCACTTGATCTCCGCCATATTTTTGGTTACTTCAGTGGAGGTAATTAAATCCACCGCACATTCCAATGATTAGGGTCAACCTGTGGAAATATGCTGACTTCTTTATTATGACATAATAGAATCGGCCAACTCGATTCAATTAGTCAGTTCAGAGAGATACTTTGTAGTAGTGAACATGCAGTTTTCAGTCAGGCTCAAATGGCTGATCAAAGACGCTTGCAGCTTGCCATTTGGCTGTGTATAATGAAGGTCGGGACAATATGCTTTATCTGTGGTTGCTATGCAGGAGACTCTTAAATGCTCCATTTTAGTCTTTTGATATTGGTCAGCACGATAATGACGGGGAGAAATTTGCTCCCATTACAATCAATATCTATGCGGCGCAAATGAAAGAGAGGAAAAAGCTTTCTTTCAGGTGGACCTGTCACCCTGATAATGACGGAAAAGCCCACAGGTTTGTCTTCAGTGCAGTGGAAGTCATGCCTGAAATGGCAGATTACTTTTATGTAGTACCTCCACAAAGGCTTCACATATGGCAAATGGAGCAGACCCCGGGCTCGGTAATGACTCCCGAATGCCGCTCGCTGCCTGCGCTCGCATGCTTTATAATGATGCATTATGTCTCCTTCGCACAGCGAAACCATTTTTTCCCCTCCCTCTTTATCTTTTAAGTATGCTGGGGCCTGGAAAAAAATGCATATTTACATCTGGCGTGGTAAATAGACTTTATATAAGCCGCTTTTGTTGTGATGTTTGCTTGCGCACACCAACTCATCTCCTGCCTCAGATAAAGAGTCCCACACACACATTCTGTAACAATGTGCTTCAGCTGAGTAGATCAATAATGCACTCTTTTTCTGATGTCGGTACCAAGCGCTCTGTGATTAGTTTGACAGAAAATGACTCCCTAATCAGTGAAATGTATTCTGTTTTGGTGGCTAAATGAGGGTGTTTACACTCATCCCCGTGCAGGTCAGGGAAACTCCACACTTTGCTGCTTTGAGACAGAGCACTATAATCTGTGCCAAAAGGACAGGCTGTCATTACATGCGAATGGAGTAATAGACTGACATTGATGCTATGGCAAACAATTGGTTTTCCGGCATCAGTCAGGTGGGCTGCCGACTATATGATGAGTTAGAAGAGGCAAAGTGTTTGTGTGTGTATGTGTGTGAGAGAAAGACTGTCAGAGGGAGCATAGAGCAGGAAAGCCTGTCTTGTCTTTGTGATGGAGTCTCGCTCAGCATGAGAGATCTGACTCTGTGCCAGTCTTTGACTGTCTCTGCTTATGTAATGTTATACTAGTATCGCTTTTGTGTGTATATGTGTGCGTATGTGACTTTTTTTTTTTGAGTGCTTTAACTGTTTGTGAAGATGTGTATATCATTAAGCCACTGTACCTCTCTTAACAGTGCCATTATGTGCAATGAAAGTGCTGATATTAATTTTGTTCATTTAAAACAATTATCCTCTCCATATTTTAATAGGCATTCTCAGCAGCTTGTCAAATGGAGACATCTGTACCATAATGAAGCCTTTCTCTCGCTATCATTGTCTCTGTTCCGCCTCTGTTCTTATATGTGACACTCTACTTTCAAACAAAGGCCTCTGGATCACGCAAATTGTGACATCTTATTCAAACTTGCACATTTGAATCGAAATAGAGACATCACTGTCCATAATCCTGTGGATGACAAGTGCGTGACAGAGTTCAAAGGTCAATGGCTGTCAAAGTCTGGTCATTTTTGAGGGGATTTGTCCTCTTCTATTCAAGTGAGAATCGCAATGACGCTTTGTCTGCAGCACTATGCCGGAAACAGGCAGAACAAGAGAGGCCCGGCACTGAGCCCTCAGTGCTAAATTTTCACCTGTCAGTGCGCTGCCTGGTTAGAAAAGGGCAGGGGAAAGGCTTCGACTGGCCAATAGTTGGGGTCAAGGACGGACCAGGCACTGCCACTCCCCAGCCACATCATCTTTGAATGACAGCACCACCCTAAGGTTGAAGTTCAGTCGGGTTTTTTCAGTGACACAGAGCTTAACGTCAAACACAAGATTAAAGCAGGGGTGTTGCATCTTGGCAGAGCCCAAATGAAAATATCAAGCGCTAAGTCCTTCTCCATGTCGAGCAGAGCCAAAGGGACAGGTAGCTAATATTAGAGAGAGGAGATGGCCTAGTTAGCAGTGACTGCCTGCTGCTTTCCGAGTACTCAGTCCTGGTCAAAAGGCCACCCGGGCTTTGCTGCTGCTTTATTGGTAAAATATATTACAGTTGAGGGCAGCCGAACTGCCTTATTAGAGGTGGGAGTGTGAAAGAAATGCCCCTTTGACTTATTTTCCAAGCACCATACATATCTTCATATTACTGAATAAATTACTATAAGTCAGGATTGTACTACTATGCCTTTTAATATCTGGGGCTTTATGAGTCAATAATTGGTACGTTTAAGCAAACATTACCTCAGTAACGATGGCAAAGGAATGTTATCATTTTAGTGAAGGAAAGGATGGGAAGGCTTCTCAAAGTTCTATGCATAAAAAACTTGAAACATACTATAAAGTAAAAACTAGTTGAATTTACAACAGCAACATGTTGTAAGCAACCTGAATTATTAGCTTCAGCCACTTGGTTAGCATATCTTGTGTTATAAAAGAAAAGTAAAATGTTAAGGATGTTCCCATGTGAAGGAATTGTCTTCAGTCTAGCTGGTTCTGGTTTTTCGATTACCATTGCAAATTGCTATTGGCTTTTAATGCAAACAGAAGTGGTGAGCTGCATATCTTTAACAGTCTGTTTTTAACAGGCTTCATGCATGTGGGATGAGGAGAGCAGAGGAGAAGTCACTGAAGCTCATTAAACGCGCACAGTGCAGTCAAAGGCCATCACCCAGACCGATCAGCAGTCACTTGACCATAAATATCCATTGAATATAAATAAAGATATTTTCAAATCTCCTGATTTTTTGTTTGTTTTTGTTAAATGTAAACAGAGATTTTATTGAATGACAGTAGAATTTATTTATACATATTATTTTAAATGTACACTTTAGTATGTGCATATACAGTATAACATTACATTAATTCATTTATTTGTATAATAAGTTAGATTTAATTACTGAGTAAAATTTATAATTTTCCCTACACTATTCTTTATGTTTTTTCTTGTCGTACAATTTTATTATTGCATGTAAAAAGTCTCTCTGAATCAAGTCATTAGCGTGAACAGGTAAATAGAGAAAGACTGAGCGAGGGCATGATATAGCTGCTGGAACTAAAAGGCTGGATGGCAAATATTTCTGAAGATTTTAATCAGGTCAAACCTCTGATATCTCATTGTCTGTTGCCAGATGTTGCTGCTTTCCACTGTGACATATGCTCCAGTTAGGTTGCACAGCCCCTCTGGTAAGAAAGAATGAAGAATTATGCAAGAGGCCATGTTGCCCTAGTGCATCACCTTCACTGGCTTCACATGAGTGACAGTGACTTCAAAGAAAGCAGGGTGCCTGTATCCAAAAAAAAAAAAAAACATGAAATAACAGCCCTACCAGAATCGCTGACAGAGTCATCTTTTAGAAATGGATCAGTATGTGCGCCCACCCCCTGCTTATCATGCTCTCCTCAAAACCATCGCCCGAGGCTTCCTGCAAATCAGACTACTCTTTCCTTTTTTATATGGCTCCATTTGAAATAGTGTGACTTTAAAGAAGCAAAGCTGAGACAGGCTGATTTGACAAGACAGCTCATATGCCAGAAACTCTGCAGAAATGTGCAGCATTGCTTCAGAGATATGGCTCTCTACACCCCCAAATATCTGTATACCTTAAAGCCAATTTGGCCTGATTAATGAAAAAGTTTGGGTAGTGAAGTTGTTAAACTTTAGAAGACAAAAAACATTCTAAATCCGAGGGATTATATAGATCTATATATATATTATATATATATATATATAATTTAAATGGTCATGTTTGACCATGCTGGGTCATCAGTTGTTTCAAAGGGAATTCAGAATTAAAGTATAAATGAATGAAATTCATCAAATTAAACAAGCTGCCATTTCAGGACTTGCTTAGTATTTCCCTTTATAGCTGCACAAGCCTCAGAAGCTTCAGACCTCTAAGAGGTTTGAGAAGCTTAAAAGAGGCTTAGCTGCCCTTCTCATCACCTCTATACTCCATAGCTGTTAAAAAAAACCTCAAAGAGAAAACACTCTTGTATATGTTTCATTTGCCCCAAACACTTCATCATTCGCAATTGAATTATTTATCAGAAATTATTAGTGAACTCAACCGTTAGAGAGAATGTCAGTAAGCAAATTTGAGAGAGAGAGAGAGAAGGAGCGAGAGAGAGAGAAAAAAAAACGTTCTAATTAATGTGACATTCAGCCTATTGCATGTTTCACGAAGAGAGAGGATCATTTATAGGTTGTGGTGTGGTTTATATGAATATGCAATTGAAAATGCAAAGTGAGAATGGAAGTAAATCTATTTCACTCACACAACTTATGCAGTTTTATAAAGATTTAACTATAGTTCTGCTGACCCATGAAAAGATGTTCATTATTATTTATTTTCTTTAAGTAGCTGATTTGGCCCTGTATGAGAGTATGCAATTACTTATGATGAGAATTATTATTATTTTTTTTTGGAGACAGAGGCTGATCCTGACGGCTTTTCTCTAATCCCTCCCCTGGATGCAGGCTTAACTAAACAGCAAGTTTGTCACAAGCTCAAACAGCAACTCAGTGTTGCACTGGCTACTTCATTCAGCTTAAGCCAATTTATCAAGCACATTCAAAGCACATTCATTGAGCCATGTGGATGGGTCTTTTCTCCAGATCTATTAAATGACATTCTTATCTGTATTTAACATATGCCGTGTATGTCTGCATTGGCGGCTTTAGGCAGATTCACACTCCAAACACCTCGAGCCATCCTCGAGCTGAAGCTACAGATAACTTCGTTCTACTTCCTTGCAGTTTATTTATTTATTAGCTTCTCAATGTCAGTGAATTCCATATAATTTGTGTTGTTACTCCTCTAGATGGGTGTATTTATTTTGAAAGCAAAATGGTGCTGTTAGGTGTTCTCTCGTTCCTTTTCCATTCAGTCTATTCAGAAAGGAAACATGATAATGTACAGTAAGTGGCAGGCTGAAACGGAAAATTGCATGCTGGTGGATGTCTGTGTAATGCACAGCATTGCATTCCAAGCATGCAGGCTTAATAATAAATTCTGTGTTACAAAGTATTTCTTAATAAACACAAAATCTAGTACATGGGCTAATCAGAACAATACAAATTATGGCAGTAAATTAGTACACCCACAAGGTTAAACAATCCATTTGTAAGCAATCCATGACATGTAAACTGTGCCATGATTTGATAAACACAACAGCTACTGAACACAGAAAAAGCAACCATTAATATACTGCAGACCATACTGAATACTTATTCAAGAACTGAAAACGTTTAGTGAAATACAATAAAATCAGTTAATAATAGAGAAATAGAGCACATTAGCACAACAAAAGCTGGAAAGCATCCAGGAGGATTCCTGCAGATGCACCATGATGGAAAGTCATTCAGAGAGAGATGTGTTCAAGCTGAAGTGCTGAGGTTGGGAGTTTAAAACAGAGTGCTGCCCTGCACATTTTCATAATCAGTTTACTGGGCCCCCCATTCGGTCATCCTTTGCATCAGTCCATTTGTCACCACACAATGTTTGGCACAGCACCATCTTATTCATAAGCTAATAAAAACGCAATTAGTCTGCTAATATCGTTATAATTTGATTTGATTGCACGTTATATCATTTTCCCCTTTTTTAATTTAAATATTTAGGTTATAACATCATAGATGGATGGAGAGGAGAGTACCATATCGTTTCAAATCTGAAGAACTTTCTTCAGATGCAGTAACAAGGACAGCGGCGGTAAGCATCGCAAGAGAAGCAACTCTTAGAGAAACAACAGTTTATCTCCGATCTAAAATTTGTTTTTACATTCTCGCCTTTAAGAACTGAAACTTTAAAACGTAGCTAATTATTTTAAATTATGTTCAGCATGTGGTTAAGACGCAAACTCTGAAGACATGGAAAGTAAATGATTTAAGTGGCATTCAATGAAACGCCTAAACGCGCGTTTGATTGTTATTATTTTTATTTTTTTATTTTTTTCCCCCAAACGCGAAATAAAACGCAATTTATTTTGGAGATCTGACCCGGTTGTTGGTTAAACATTTCATTGTTAACGAACCTTAAACATCATACCAAGATGTTTTATGTGATGTAAAAATGATTACCGGTATAAGAATTATTAACACAGAGGTAGTGGTGTATTTAAACTGGTAATTCGAGCTTTGTAAGAAAGTCAGGATTTATTTTTTTAATTTTAAGCCTGAGTAATTCTTTAATAATGAGAACATTCCTGTACTCTAAGATGACTTTTTAACTACTTATATATTATAGATTATTGTAGCTTTAAACTATATTTTTATTGTTATTTATTTTTATCTAATTGTTTGTGTTTATAATGTACTATTGCCTATTTCACAATATGTGTCTCCCCCACCCAGACGTTTCCCCTCTATAATAAATGTATAATATGTATTTAAACCAGGGAAAATATGCTTTGGACTTTTTTCTTAAACGTAATAACAAAATAATATTTTTAACTGTTCGTTATTTAGTGTAACATACTAATAATAGAATAATAATAATAATATTAGTAGTACACGCATCCGTTGTCCCAATACTGCTGTCATTACCATCACATCGCTCATTTGATTAAACCCTTGATTAGAAGAAAAAAAAAATTATGATAATAGGCTAATAATATTTTATTGTGGTAGAAATGAGAAGTGCCCGATGAGCACTTCTATGTTCAGGGACAGCAGAATGACAATTTAAGATCTGAAATGTCCAAGTCCAAGACTGATCCAACTTTCCTTCAAAAACAACAACAACAACACAATGTAATGTCAAACTTCATTACCATCACACATCACACTCAACAGCAAACATCCACACCATCACACTTTAGGTTCTACCAAAATCCAGCGGAAGGTAGATCAGTGTCACAACGATCATATATTTATTCCAGTACATGTGATGAAAACTTTTGATTTGTTTGAGTTTTATGTTTCAACATTTCAAGCAGTCAGAAGTGCCTCTATTTAAAGAATCATTCAGCTGTGCACAAGATATAACTAACATCCGTTTGCAGTTTATGTCTTTAAGTTCACGTGGGCTGAATAAATAGGTTTTAGATTTAGAGGTCGTAAAAATACAGGCAAGGATATTTCTTTAGAGAAAATAAAATGAGCATGATATTATCACAGCAAGAAAACAAACGTAGTCTGCACGGAGCAAATAAAGTGCCTTTTCACACAGCAGACAGTTTTAGCTCAATGGTTACGATTTTTCCGCTGTTTTGGTACACAAATTGTATCATCGAACTCGCATTTCTTTATTTGCATAGTATAGCTAAACTGCGAAAATCATTATTTTCTGACTCGGTCGTTTATCGGGTTAAACTGATCACAAATGTTTTTATTTTAAAAACTAATTATATTATGGCGCGCGCAAAAATAAATGTATAAATCCCGCGGCTTCGACTTATATTTGCCTGGATATAAGATTATTTTACTGAGCCGTTGAAGTGTGCTGAGAAAAGACGCCTGTAATTCCTCTCTCTGTTTGATATTAGCACAAGGGCTTTGCTTCTAGAGCCTCTGTAAAGGAGCAGTGTGCAACTCCTGCTACACTGAGCACTGAGCCCCGAGACTCCAAGAACAGCATCCTCCTCTCATACCTGTTGAGAAGTCTTTCATCCTTAATGGGCTCATTAGCCACATTGTTAATTGAGTGCTATTCAGGGTAACATCAAAGCAAAAAAAAAATAATAATAAAAAAAAGAGAGAGTTTTTTTCTAATTAATTATGATTTATTTACCTTATAATTTTTTATTATTTTTAATTGTACTCATTTATTATGCAGCTTTATTTTTGGCAAATAAGAGACCCAACAGTGCTCTAAATGCAGCTTTCGTGGGGGGTATATGCTGAAGGAGGCTTATTAGTTTTGCAGTGCATTGTGTGCCATTATGTTTAAAACATTAAGCACAATAATATTTTCTCTTCTGATGGCATGCGTTTCAGTTGCATTTTTGCTTCTTTGAAGAACGTCTCTTGTGTCCTTTGTCACAAAGCAGAGAGGGTGGCTCCTTTCTACAGCAAAGTGTCACGAGAGGCTGCTTGTGTGTGAAATAATAAAGCTGGACAGGTTTTTACATCATTAGTATTATAAAATAAATAAACATAAATATAATTTGTGTTAGATGTCGTTAAATAAAGTTACATGGATTTTATTAGAGATATATATAATATCTATATTAATATATATATATATATAGATATATATTATATCATTGCAATATAATATATTATATATACAAATACTATATCTCTAGTTTTAGATGCTCTGATTCTATCTAAAATCACATAGACTATTTCTGCCTGTTCTGAAAGCCCATAGCTCAACTGATAACAGGGAAATAAAACGCTAATTGAAAATCAAACGAACATTGAAAAAAAAAACATTGTGACTATTCAGTGTTTATAATATAAAGACTGTAGGATTTAATAATAATAATAATAATAATTTGATTGTCAAATGAAAGAACAAATACATTTAATAATAAACATCAAAACATGTTGTTATTTTTCTCTCCTTGTTGCCTTTTTCTTCCAGAGATTTTCCATCAGCTCAGTGTTCTCCCTCATGGTGCAATATTAGGTGGTAATAGGATAGGAAAATTGAAGCTAACTCATCGGAATTAAATTTATCAGCATGTGTTCAGAGGTAATAAGCTGTCAGTTATAAAATGAAGATCTGTATTTAGATATATGATATAGGGAAGAATAATGAATAGGCAAACTAGATGAAGCTGTTTTGCAGCTAGATTAGTTATTTAGGAGCAACAGACCAAGAGCAGATTTGTGATAATGACAGTGATTATTGCTTTTTTTTGCTGATGTTATATAGACTAAAGGGCTTTTCTGAGCAGTGAAAGAGTTAATGGTTTTCACAAGTAATGTGTTGATAAAAGACATGGAATTGTGAAAAACATCAAACTTTTTAATGAAGGAAACCTAATGAGTATCAAGAGTAGTGTGCTTACATGGAAGGCTGATCAAACTGTAACCCTGTGAACCAGAGAGTGTGTTGCAAAGGAGCTTGCTGACTTCCTTCCCCGGGGGGAGTGATTGCCTGCTTTTACAGAAAGCACAGGGGGGAAAAGTTACTTTGCACTAAAGCCATGGTTCAGTGCTTGGAAAGCTCATGATATCAATCTCATCCTGAACCCTTGTTTTTTTATATAATAATAATAATAATATATACTATCTACACTAAGACCCCTCCCCTAATAACTAATCAATAATAATTATGTACTATGGTGTAAAAAGGCACAATGAAGATACAAACATTGGCGTAACAGTTCCTTTTACAGGGGGGGAGGGGAGGGCGGGGGGGGTGGGACATCTGTCAAAAAGGTAAATATGTATTTTCTGCTCTGACTTATCGTCTTGCTAGCCACTAAAATAAAGTTGAGCACAGTTCATACTTTTCTTTCTTTCTTTTTCCTCTCCAGGATCAATGAGTCAAAAACATGAAAAATTGAATACCAATAAATAATACATCACTGATTAAGGGATGAATGATTTATTAGTATCCTGGAGACTTTGTTGTGCTGGTGTTAAAAATTCTCATTACCAAGTGCCCAAAATGAAATGAATTTCAAATTGTTGCTGCATATAAATTTTGTAAGCCTTTACATTATTGATAAACAGAGCTGATTGTTGTCACAGCCAACTCTTACTGTGGTAACAGGTTGTCATGGTTTATTTTAGATTATTGTGACACCTGCTTAGTTGTCATGACAGCTTTTCAAATTCTGAGATTTTGACATCAAACGTAAATTCAAATCTATTACTGTGGAGGAAGTTTAAAGGGAAAAAGTAGATCAAATAATGTAAGACTGGAAATACCTATCCACCTGATATGTCATTATAATGAAAAGAAATGGCACCGCCTGCACGTACATTTTTGTAAATTTGCATGATATTATAACATTATTATACAGATTATTGATATTTGGACTGATTAATCTTGGACAGGAATATTGAATAATTAAAGTGAAAAGTCAGCAAGTTGAACTTTAACTGTGAGATTTCAACATCTTACCTTAAAAATATGTTTTTTTTCTTTCTTTTTTTTAAACCTGCTGCATAATTATATGTATTATTATTATAATTAAACATCATCTTTCACTTCATTATCTTCCAGGTTACCTCACTAATATTCTTTGTATTATCAGCTTTTAACATGTAGATTTTATTTTCACATAAATGGAGGTAGATATAGTACAGTGTTATACAGATAAGTAAGGATCTTTCTGTTTGAAACTAGAAAGCAAATAATCATATTGCATAAGTTGTTCCAATAGCACACATTTTAAACATACTATTGTAACATTTCTATGGCTTTTTTCAGTAGTCAAAATTTAAATGCATTTGGCTATGACTGTGATTTTTTTTTTTAAATCCAAACATGATTTAATTGGTTTATTACTAATTAGTATAATATACTATATATTGTTACTATTATGATTTATATTTTCTTATTCATTAGATTTATAGTGTTTTGCAGGGATATATGTTTTTGATATTTAATAATTTGTTGAGGTGTTTAGCAGAGGTGAACATGTTTAAAAGAGGACTTTTCCTAGAATTTGGGGGAAAATCTCTTCTTTAGAACTAAGAATAGCATCACACTGGCATCAGAGTGGGTGCACAGAAACCCAGTTTTAATATAAATCTCACATTCAGAGGGGGAGATAGAGCAGATACCTTCTTTCTTCTGATCCACTCTGTGTAAACAGGCAATGACATGAAGAAAAGTATATTAAAAAAAACCCAGCATGGCTGCTGGACTGGCGTCTGATGCCTGTCAAATCATTAAATAGGAGAGGTGGCGTTATCAATTGCAGGGGATCAGCGATAGTGATGGCACATGGTTGGGAAGGGGTATGTCTTCCACGGGGGCACTCTAGGGGCCTTTTGTGAATTTATAAAGCGAGATAAAATCGGCTTCATATTTCGCCACCAAATCGCCTGATGAAAGCCGGCTAGGAAAGAGAATTGCATGGTGGGAGCTTTGTCACCAGTCTCATTGGCTCCAAGGGTTGATGATGAGAAGAGGACAAAGAAACGAGTGAAAAGGTAATGAAAAAAAGCCAAGCAGCAGGTTTGCTCTATTTAATAAGTCATCACACCGCTATCTCATTACCTGCAGTGTCCGGTGAGAATGGCGAAGCATTGCAGTGTACACTGACAAACTTTTGTCTGTTTTGGGATAATGTTATCTTCACCGAATATCTCTCGTAAAGCTCGAGCAGCTAGAAAGAAGCCCCACTTTTCCTTTGCACTGACACCATCATGCCGCTCTCTCTGATATTAATAATCTTGACAAAGTCTGTAAAAAAAAAATGTCTGGTCCTTTTTTTTCTACAGGAATGTGTGATTGCAATTAAGATAGGAGTCCTAACACAATGTGGAAATTAGTGGAATCTGGGTTTCGGATAATTACATACAGAGCTTAGCTTTAAAATACTCTCTCTCAATCAGATGAAAACAAATGATCTGGCAGACACGAGGATAAAAAGCAAGATTCTCCTGTCCTCGGGATACAGGCAATGCTACTTGGCACTGTCATTTCTTTCTGCATTTCATATGAGTTCATCTCATAACTCATCAAACAATTTGCGCTGTCTACACGCAGCCTTGCCTCTCTTTCCTCAGGTTTTATTCTGCATCTAAACCGCACACATACAGAAAGCCTGAAGGCAATTGGGTTTTAATGTTGGAGATGATGAATGAGAAGAAGCTGATTTTCTGGCAGCGGGATCACTGCAAGAGGACTCCTGGCTCACATCTGATGTGGGCAGTTAAAACAGAAAAGAAATAAATGAGATGTAATAAGAAAAAATCTTGAAGCAATAGCTGAGACAGCTCTAGTCTATTACTCAAACGATGCACACAAAGCCAGTCTTTGTGATCTGACAGTCCAATGCAAACGCCAAAAAATATTACCTGCTAATTTACTCTGTTGCGACGTATGCATAAAATATCTGTACTATTACCACTTCTTATCATGCAAACTCACAGACTTCGGGATGGCAGGTTTCTGACTAGTGGCTGACACAGATGCGTGCTAGAAAAGATAGCGCGGTCACATGCTCCTATCAGCAAGCCCTCACTCAGAGGGGAGTTTTTAACATGGAAATTGGCTTTGAACCCCATCTGCACAGGTCGGCACATCTTTGGGCGAGGCAGTGCTACTGCTGACAGGGAAAATGAACCATCAATTCCTTATAATATGGCCTGATTATCATCCTACTTACCCCCTGCAAATTCCAACTTAGAGCAATTCGGTGCCATCAAGGAAACGGTGTAACCCCAGAAAAGACGTGACCCCTTCAATTGATGCGCTTTTTAACCAATAGGAGACATTTAGTGTAGGTCTAGGAATTTTTAGAACATAAACAAACAACTTTAACACAACTGTTGGCATTATAGCTAGTGCGGATCGCAAAGGATGTTTATCGAGAATGCATTCTGCATCACAAGTCATATTTTTATGTTTTTGGAGAAATTTCAAAAACCTTTTTGATTTATTTTGTTTCCACCTATGGGTAAAATCTACAAGACACCTAACATAGTAGTTCGGTGTCTCCCACAACAACATTAAGTGGAGTACAAAAGACATTAAACATTGCCAGAATGGTGACAACAACTGATAGTCAGCCAAAGTTATCCAAACGCCCCTCAAAAAATTGAGAATTCAAAACAGCTCCTACCTTTGTAGCCCTGTTGTTTTCATCAAATTAACTAGGACTAGTCTGGCTGCAGTACCTCCCCCTTCAAAAAGTGGAGGGAAAAAGTAGCTGACTGTGATTTTCAACTGCGACTAAAATGTATAGCACTCAGCCTAAAGAGCAAAGTTTCAATGTGTGAAATGTGAGTGATCAGCAACTTTTGCAGCGGGACTAAGTCCGGCGTGGGATGTCTTTATTGGAAGGGGATTTGTTTTGTTGTTTCCTTTGGCCTGTCCAGTCCGCTGGTGTCCCTCTCACCCGGCCAGGCAGCTGGGTCCCGACCCCTCAGATCTGCCCCTCAAACAGGGCTTCTTTCAGGCCCCCACTGGGTCTTCCCTGTCTCCTCCCTTCAGCAACATCCCATTCACCCCAGAGATAACTTTATTCATCTGGCGGATCATTGTATCCAGTTGAATGAGGGAACTATGCAGACACTCTAGTGAATTGAACAAGTCTGTGGGGATTGGGGAAGGCCCGGGGGTTGTGCGAGTGGGGGGTGTGGGGTATTTTATGTCTTAATGTCTTCATTTAGAGTGAGCCGAAAAACGTCACGTCTCACTTGTAGCTAACCCAACTGTTTTGCTTGACAGAGAAAAAAAATACAATATTTTGCTGGCTACTTGTCGCTATTGAGTAACACTTGACTGTTTCTGACAACAACCATGTTGTAAACTTTTTCTTTTTATAAAATAGCGAACGCTCACTTGCAATTATCACCACAGAGGATGATACGGATAGCTGTGAATGCCAGCTTTCCCTCCGCCTGTGTGAAATTCGGCTGCATTCCTCTCTTATTTTGTCATCAGAGAGTTTGAGCGGAGGTGTCTCAACTGTGTTTGATTTGCCTGCTGTGAGGCTGGCAGGGACAGTTGGGCTTATTCTCTCTCCCGCCTCCACCCAAGCCACCCAGACCACCCTGCTCTTCTCTCATCATTCATATTCAAGCCAAGGCCTCTTGACAAGTCCGCTGATCTCACTCAATGTTTTGTGATATATACAATACTTTTTTTTTCTCCCTCGCTCTCTCTTTCTCACTCTCTATCTCTCTCTCCAACTTCTCTCTCTCTTTCTAAGAAAAAAAATCTGAAACCATCACACTCCTCCAGGCATGGCAGTGTGATTGTAGTGAGGTAGCAGTGCAGGATTACTCCCCTCTGTGAGCTCCCTGCTAACAGTAGTGGCTGCCTCCCTCCCAGCCCCCGTAAAAGACAGTCTAATGAGGCAGATAAGCAGATGCCAACAGACTCCACACTATGTCCCACTGCTACTTTCCACACACCAACCTAATGATTTATTATCTATAAGCCAACAAGAAAAAAAAAAGTCTTTGGAACAGTACGGACAACCTGCAGAAAGTTTATAATTAGTTTTAAATGTATATGTTTAAAAAATAGGAACATGAAAAGGAGAAAGATATAAATGATGAGCTGTAAAATAAAATAAACATGCTTGCAACAGCTCCCTTTTACTTTAAAATGAGCATGAGGTTACAAAACCATTGATTTTTCCGATATTTTAAGTATTCGGCCAAGAGTTTGCAACGGCTTCATCAGCTGGGGGATTTGGACTAACGCAAAAGAGAGAAGTTTATACATTAGCGCTGTAGTTGCAAAACACTGTTGATATTCAAATGATTATTGTGCAAAATCTGGGATAAGCTTCAGTGTGAGAGCCCCTCTAAGTGCCTACAACTATTGCTAATTCCCCTAACCATTGTGTGTGTCACAAAGGCCTTAATCCTGTTTCACTTTTGCTGAAGCTTGGGCTATTTTCCCTCTCATAAACCAACAACACTCCCCCTGGCCAGGCCTGAGAGGCTCAGAGAAAAGGCGCTATGTGTGTATACTTCAAGGCTTTTTCTGTGTTACTTGGCCGGTGCTCTGCATAAACTTTTAAGTGGTCCCAGTAGGCCTGAAACACCTCTCTGCAAAAATAATAAGCCATCGTAGACTGAAAAAGAAAGAAAGAAAAAAGACGACGGCAAATAATCTTAACTAAACTTAAACCTTATTATATGTTGGAATAAATTAGAACTTTAACTACAAAGCAGATCTGAATTTTTTTTGTCTCGCTGTTTCTGGCAGTTCAGTCATGGGCCTCGTAATGCACATTGTAAATCCTTTAATGCATTATTTGTAACTTGGAGGTCCAGAATCAAAGATTCAGAATTAAGGCAAGATTCAATCAGAACACTTTGTGGTTTCACACAGAAAGCATCTCCTCACAAAGAAAAGCAACACCATAATTTCCTTCCTTGCAATTCGTCTTCAAAAAGAATATACAGAGGTGAAGCATCCAAGGCCAGTGCTCATCTCAGTATCGAAGAATCAACATGTACAAGAATAAACAAAGTGTCAACATAGAGGACAGGGTCATCTATCATGTTTGTCATATTCATAAATAAGAAGTGGCTAAGTGAAACCTAAACACATATCCAAACAAATTTCCTCATAACCCACAAATGCTATGTCAAGGGCATTTTACCTCATTTTTCTTTGTGTAAATATATTTTTTAATGTGTTATATGAATAGAACAACAAAAAACGTCTCTTAAGCAGAAGTGTACGGGAGGTCTTTAGGGTAGCCTTCAAAGTTCACCCGTACTGTTTGTGGGAGTATTTAATAGACAGTCATGTATAAAGGCTGTCACGCTGTGCCAAACCCATCCTCTAATAAGTACATGATGGCTTTATTCGATATGTGTGTCGTGCGGCGTGTGAGAGCATATGCCAGCGTGTGGCTTGTGTTCGCTCGTGTTACAGGTGTGTGAGATTGCAGTCCACTTGTTTTTAGAAAAGAAGGGGAGAGTTGGGCCTCATTGTTCCATAAACAGACATCAGCTGGAAACAGACAAATGTGGGATTAGCCTGTACTTAAAATCAGCTAATAGCTCACTATGTGTTCCTGTCAATCAAGACTGAACAGTGCACAGTGTGGGTGCAGCAGATTTAACCAGCAGAAACATGGCTACTGTATACTTTATTGTTATTCCACAAGGGTAAAGGGACACTTAGTTCACATGCTATATGACCTGTGCTTCAAGAGCCTTATGGAGTATGTCAAAGATTTTCGCATGCAGTTCTCTTTGGATCTGTTTAATTTTATCTTATTTTTATAATATCCATTTATTCCATTACAGTTTTCTAATGTTCTCTCATTTTGTTTGCAGTTTATTTCCAGGTTGGCTAGAGAAATGTTGATATCATTTCATTTTTTTTTCTCTTGATTTATATGACTGTATAATGGATACCTTAATATAATATTATTTGCAATTTAGTCTTGAATTTATTTCCATGTTGGCTAGAAAGATATTGGAGCCATTTCTGTTTCTCTTTATTTATTTTCCATAATTAACACACATGGCTGTTTCTAGTTCATGGCATGCAAACGGCTGTTTATTTATTTCTCTTAATGTATCATATATTTCAATTCTTTTGATTGATACTAGCTGATCAGATAATTGAAGTTTACAAATAGTAAGCCAATGCTACTTGCATGATGCGCAGATATTAATCTAATTTAAGTCGTCAGTCGTCAGGCTGCAGTGATTGAGTTTATATCAGTTGCTTTGTCTAATTGCTGCTGCAACTCATAAAAGCTCTAAATTGAAAAACTGTTATAATGTGGCTGAAATGAATTTTGAATGTAGATGATCACAGATTGTAATTGACCGCTGTTCACCTGCCTATTTAGTGTGGTTAAAAATTGAATTTGCTGATGGTGTCTTCCAGAAGGGAGCTGCTTGTGTCAGATCCACACTTCATAATATCTCTGAAAAGTAGATGGATTAATGATGTCAAACCCAAAGTAAAAGATAATACAATCATAATACCATCCACAATATGTGCTGGTTTTGCAGTTAAACATTAGATTAAAAAATTACCGTTTTAATAAGTGTGCTTTTATTAAACACTATATCAGAAAAGATTCTCATTTACTATTTTATGAGCATGAGGAAAGTAGAAAAATAATTACATGTTTAATACAAGTACACAGCAAGTAAGTTAATCAATTTCCTGCAGGTACAAGTGAGTTTTTCAGGCATTAATTCACTATGAATTTTTTGAAGTTGGGATGTATCAAATACTCGAGGATGTGTGGTGTTGATCACTGAGATGCTTAATAGGCATAATTCAGTGCACTCATAAAGGTTACAGGGAGCACGGGTGCAGTGAGCATCTTTCAACATTTGATGGATTTACAAGAATTATGGTGATATCAAAAAGCAATTGATATTTGGGTTGTGTGATGCTATTCTAATTATTATTATTATTTGTCTAGATCTATTCAGTTGTTTAAATTTACTTTAAAATGGCTTTCATAAAAATGACCTTTTTAATTGTTTAAATTTAATTTTATTACTTTTATTACTTTTATTTATGTTTTGTGGACCTTAAATTAAAAAAGAAAAAAAGAAAATCTTTGTGGATATAAAATCTAAGACAAAACCTAATTTATCTTTACCTAAGGTCTGATTTATTTTTGTAAACTTTATTGAAAATAATTAATAATTACAATTAATAAATATATTCTGTAAGGTGGAAGGGAAGATGTCTACAAAAAAGGTAAAAAACACATTGCCCTGTTTTTAATAATTAATAACATCTTAAAAGCTTTGTTTGTGTGTGTTAATACAAATATGGATGCCATTATAAGATGTCTGCTGGATCCTTGTTGATAAAATGCCCCATCTTTGTGTTTATGGAAATGCACTATTTTCAATTGAAGCGAGAGGGAAAAGCACTTTCTCTGTCACACAAAGGCCCCTTGCTAAGCCCCAACAACTTATTAGATTTATTAAGGTCTTATCAACTGTGATATGCTCGAGCACCCAGGTGGCCATAAAAATTATTCTCTTATCAGGTGTTCATTGGAAGTGGAATTAGGATGGGAACTTATTCATACAGGAGTTTAATTATTATTAAAAGAATGGTGGCACAATAGCTGGTACTGGCCCCCGTTGCACTAGGAATTTTAACCCCCAGTAACCTTCATTCAGGAGGGCTGGCATATCTCAGACCCGCACAGGCTTAATCGGAGGCACGCTGGGTCCGAGAGGGGTGAGTTGCACTGTTAATTCCATATTGAAGGTGGGCACGTGTTGAGAGGAGCCGAGACAGGTAGAGGGTGCCAGGGGAGTCAGGCTCATGCCCTTCCAGCGATTGCCAGGCGAGGTGTTAATTGGGAAGGTGCAATGGTGGATTGATGTTGGGCGTCCAATTGCAGGAGAGAGTGTGCGTGGTCTCCGACTCTCCCATAAGTCATTGCTCCCATCTTAAACAGACTTATTATGCTGCCGAGGCATGTTTTTACGTATTATATGCCCCATACTGATTTCAGCTTTAATAATGCTACAGCAGGTTGTGATCCTATATAATGGCTTCTTTCAATTTTTGCATGTGTGAGAGATGCACAAACCTGATTATGTTTTGAAAAGATTTTTGTGTACCTATCGGTGTGTTGCTCATCTGATGTGTATGAATAATACATACACTACACATTTCTTATTGTGGAAGTCATTTTTATCCTATGTTTGTAAGTAAATAAATCGCAGCGTCCTTCATTGCGGCACATTCAGTGACTGCACTGCATTTTTTTATTATTGATTTAATTTGATTTGTTACATTATAATATTTTGAATGTCACAACATACATGTACTTTAGTCTGGGGACATGTCCATCTTCAACCATTTGAATATGAATGCACCCTCCCGGGTACAGCAAAAGCCGCTCTCTTCAGAATTCACACAACCTTCAATTTAACCTCAGAACCATTATGTTCAATGGGGAATGGCCTCACCATTGTCGAAAATGCAGCATCCTGTTCTGCGAAAGGATTTAATTAAGCCCAACACATTCCTAAAGAAAGTAATTTTGGGACACAATCATGTGTCTCGAAAAGATAATTCCTCTTAATGGAGAGCTTTTGAATAAGTTGACTGGAGCCTAAGCTGGACCTTAGTATGATATGGGTTTTTTTCAGTGTGTATGTGTGTGCAACAGACAACGTTAATGGTGATTTAATCCTGCCAATACAGAATCTATTCAGATTTTGTCATTTGACTTTGCACTAATTGCAAAAGTAGCATCTTTCCAAACACTGTTGCATTATTATTATTATTTTTTTTTAATGTTCTTTATTTGATTTTTCTTATTTGTTCTCCAGTAGTTTGCAGTTGGTTTGACTCTGATATTTCTTTCTAATAGATTCGAGGACATCCACGGTGCACCTACCGTTGGTCTGGACCTCAAAGTGTGCCTTATGAGATGGAACTGCACACAGCTGTCACCCAGGGTGTTGATATCTTAATCACATGATTCAGATGGGGGTGTGAGGCTGCATTTATGCCTGGGAAGTAGGAGATGCAGGGTGAGGTAGGACGTGTTGGGTCAGCCTGAACAGCAAGGAGGGACTTTGGGGGAGCACTCCCCCTTTGTGGCATGTGCTGCGGAGACATAATGAATTACATTATAATTATAATACAGGCTGGACGCAAAAGGGACAAAACAGATATTTGAGCAGGGGGTGGAGAGGGTTGTTCCACTGAGACTTCGGCCTCAGAGCGCGGTCATTCACACTCTTTAACGCGATTGCACACTAGCTTTTGCCGGCATGAATGGGCTTTATTTCGCAGTATGCACAGCACTTCAGTCTTTTTAATGTGAGTGCATTGGGATTATCGCTATACAGATTGCTAGTTCTGTTATTTAATCATTAATATTTTTAGATCATGCTGAAAATGATCAGTTCTGTAATGGTACAGACTGGAACAAAAAAGTACTAGTAGTAAATCTGTAGGTATTTTGCATGGATATCGCCAGTAAATTAGTATTCTGTGCATTGATGCTTGCTTATTGTGAATGACACGACAATCCTGACCCCATCAACACCAAACCAGACGTGCAGAAAAACGTCAACTAAAATAGAAATCCATCCTGATGCATGTAATACACAAGTGTGTGCATATATGATTCAGGGAGGATTTATTGTGTGTGTGTGTGTGTGTGTGTGTGTGTGTGCGGACGAGGTGGGCACTGTGCGGGCGTCTACACAGGGCGATGTTGTCAGAGTGCCGGTAGCTGGGGCGATGAAGCTTGGGGGTGTCGTGTGTGGGGGAGGGATGGTTGCTGGAGCAATAGAGAGAGGCTGAGGGGAGGGATGCTGGCAGTGACTGAGAAGATGAGGATTTGACAGTGAGGTGACAGAGAGTTCAAACAAAATGAGGCTTGTAGATTAGCAGTGCTCCCCTCTGTGACAGGTGTCATCTCTGGGGGCAGTCTGTCACTCTGCCTGCTGCCACTCTTTATATAATACGAGGAGGGAGAGCAGGGAGAAGGAGGTAAGAGAGCGTGGAGTGCGCGGAAGGGTGGCGCCAGTCTCACCTCGCTGAGCACATCCTGCCGGAGTCTCCCTGCCAGTCATACCGATTAAAGCCCAGGTGGTACAGGGAAGCACCCGCATATAAACATACACATGCATACACATGGATACACAAGCCCAGTAAAAAGGCAAAATATTCTATTAGGACCCATGATGCATCCATTTGCTTTCATGTAAATTGTGCCTTTGGGGCGAGGACTGAATGGGGTTGTACGAATTGGTCTTTTTACAGATGAAAAATAAGTTTATGCTTTTTTTTTTCCCCCAAAGTTTTTGTTTTGCTTATAGTCTAACACTTATTTGTATTTAGTTTTGTATTTTTTAAATACTTTTAATAGAGGAGGAACAATTTGGTTTTATTTATTTACTTTAGTTGTGTTTAAGACATTTGCTAAAGATGGTTTATTCAATAACAAAATAAGCAAAAACTGGACTATGAAAGAACTTGCTAGGACTATTAGTATTGCCTTCATTATAACTACTTCATGATTAATAATTATAAATATAATATAAATAAATATAATAATATAATATAATGTGCAGTTGGTAAAACTAAAATAACTTTAAAATTTTCCAAATAATTAATAATAATGTGATGGTTAGTAACAATAAATCTATATAGACTTAAAGATCGGGTGTGATTAGTTTATTTTTGTTTAGATTTAGATTGTAGGATTTATGACATTACTTTTCTTCTATACATTATGAATAACATTTCTGACCTGTGTGAATGCATGTTATTAATGAATAAACTATAACAATGTTATCAAGTATTGTTAATGTAATTACTAAAATTAATCATAATGTGGTGCCCTGTGAGTTGAAATAAAACTGTTCCAAGATTTAAAAAAAAAGCTCTATTTATTTATTTTATTTATTTATTTAATTAATTAATTTATTGTTTGTTTGTTACTAATTTGGTATTACTGGAAAGAAAAGTGGTGTATAAACCATTTTCACTCAGAAGTTGCCTGAAAATTTCACAGTTAATTACAAAGAAACCTAACACATTGAACTAAACATAAAATTGTAATCAGACTACAATAGTATTTTCTTGTTAGAAGGACTCCAGTAACCTTTGTTTTATTTACAACTTCAAAAAAATCATTTGTAAAGTAGCTTTTATTGTAAACATGAATTATTTGGCTGAATTTAGAAGAATGTGAGTTAGTGAGTTTTACCCTACTTTTTTTTCCACAAGAGGGAAAAAGAAGAAAAAGTAACAAAATAATTGGCAGGACTTACACCGATAGACAAACATAGTGATTGAAGACTCAGTTAGGGGGCCGCTGGCCTGTCTGTGGCCTTTGCCCATGGCTGTGGCACAAGAGGGTATTAAGATGAGCTGGGGGAATCTGCTCTGCCTGACTACTCGACTCATAGACTCACTGCCTCCACTACCTGCCCAAAGCCTGCAGCCATCTGGCTCCCAGATTGTGCAGAGCTGCACTCAGCAAGCGCCGCTGCCTCCCCTCTGGGTTAGGCAGTCAGCAGAGGGTCTGCTCCTTCTCTCTGGAGCTCGTGGAGAATGTACCCGCACACACCCAAGTAGTGAAATCCAGTCCACTTAAAGGGTGTTTGGTCTTCAAGGGGGTTTGCTGTTTGGGTGAGCAGACCAGACCACAACTAGTTACAACCTCAGAGGACAAAGAAAGCTCTGTGAGTGTGTGGGCAAGTGCTAGCAGTGGTGACAAATATAGATCTAATTAGTATTCTACTGTTTGTCTTTTGGACAGATGAGGGATGCCCCCTATTGACTCTGTCAGGGGAACCAGAGCAGAGGGGAGTGAGGAGATGTGCATGGTACGGCGTAGACTGCAAATTATGTTGTAAGTCATGCCAAGTTCATACCTCACGATCCGAGTAATAAGCACAATGCGGGCAAGCGGATCTCGCAGATTGTATGGACAATGGCAGCTTGCAATATGTTATTGGGCTGAAACATTACAATGTTTTGCACAACACTGCAATACCCAATAGAGTGTGAGGGTTGTGCGTATTCCCTCTGCGGGGATAAAAGGAGACACAACACAACGTTTGTGACGGGTAGCAGACTCAGTGTTTCCAGTGCGAGTGGTGAGTGAAAGATAAGACCAGAATGAGATGAGCACGGAGACGCTCTTTTCATCACAACCCACTAAACAGCATGGCTTGATGACATTTTGACTGCAATGAGGCTGTTTAACTTTTTTTTTTTCAGTTAAACTTTTTTGTTTAACTAGCCAGGCAAAATTTTGCAAAGCAAGTATTTTTTTTATTTTTTTAGATCTGTCCAAATCAGTGATTCAATTCAGAGCTATATAAGTGTTGATGTAATTTTCCTTTAAATGTTATTTTAGATTCTAGAATCCCGTAATCATATTTCCTTTCCAAGTGACAGTTTAAAAATAAATGTCACATACTATAAAAAAAGAAATAAACAAAACCTGTTGTTATACTACATGGAGCAGACATTTTTACAGAAGTATAAATGAACACAAATCATATCTATATCTCTCATGCTTATTGATCTTCTCTGAAAAGACATTGACATAAATAAACTCACTCATCTCAGTCCACAGATCTGTGAAAAACTCCAGCTTTTTATTATAATCAATGTTTCAGGGTACGGTGTCTGCCAACATAACAATGAAATCAGTCTGACAGACCAAAAAGCAATTTGATAGCACAAAAAAAACAACAACAAAAAACAGCTTGTGCTGCTGAAATTCAAAGATGCATAAAAATAGTAACCTGTCAAACCTGTCAAATTAAAATAATAATTATAATAAAATTATAGATGTCTAGTTGTAAAAAAAAATATTTTTTTATAATAACAGAAAACAACAATAAAAATTATTATTATTTAGTTTTATTAAACCATTATTCTTTTCAGTTTTACAGGTTTCATTTACATTTTTAAAGCTAAAAAACTTTTATTACTATCACTATTAGAGAATTACTATTTCATTATTACTTTATAATAATGTAATAAAACATATAATGTTTTATAAGTTTGGGATAATATGATATTCTATTTAATTATTCAAATGAATATCTTTTCAGAAACTGATTCCTTTCATTTTTATTCACAATTTCAATTGTTATTTGAATATTTGAATAATAAATGTAAACTACAAAACTGAGAATTATTTTCTTTGAAAACTGAACTTCTAGAAATTGTATTTTATTTTAGAACTACTTTTATTTATTGAATACTTTAAAACTCATACATTTTTGTATGTTCGCAAACCATGACCTCAAACAATTTCCCGAAATCTCTTCACTGTGGTCACTCATATTTCCTTTAACAGTAAGATCCATCTGCCATATTTCCTCAG
Organism: Sinocyclocheilus anophthalmus; assembly: GCA_018155175.1. Classification (NCBI taxonomy): domain Eukaryota; kingdom Metazoa; phylum Chordata; class Actinopteri; order Cypriniformes; family Cyprinidae; genus Sinocyclocheilus; species Sinocyclocheilus anophthalmus. Next base: position 62,845 of record JADLZN010004435.1, read on the forward strand.
TCTTTTCCCTATACGTTTTATCACTCTCACCTCAGTTTTCCTCACATATGCACATACACACACACTTTAACTTTTCCATTAAACTTAAAGCTACCCTGAAAGGGATTAGAGTGAAGTTTTGAGAGAGAAAGCGTTCTTCCTATATTATCAGCATGAGATGAAGATGTATGAGTGCAAGCGAGTGTGTCCCTTTATCAGAGGGGCTTTATGTGAGACTTAGGTAGTAGTAGCTCCAGAAAGTGAGGGTCTATATGTTCTCCTCTCCCAGCAGCATAATCACTCATGAGTGGCACCTCATTTCACAGCCTCTAATGGCATGACATTCGGAGCACACCGGGGTACCAAGCACGGAAGCTTTCTCTGTGTTTTTTTTTTCTCATCACTTCTTTCGGCGTGAGGGATGATGGGGTGGGGGGGGGGGGCCGGAAAGCCAGCCGATAGCTTATGAGAGGAGCTCTGCTGATCACAGAATTTGAGTATCTTTTTGCATCTCAATCCAGCTTTATTGGTGAGTGTATCTTTTAACTGTCATTTATCACAAATTGATTGTTTAGCATCACTTTTTTTTCTTCCTGTCTCTCTTTCTCTCTTTGATGCCCACCACCCCTCCCAATGCAATAATGCGATAAGCACGCGTGAATGTTTGCTGTTACATGAGCATTGCTGCGAGCACTCTGCAGCTTCCTGTGATGTTTGATAGTGTTGCACAGCCATCTAAACCAAAGTTATCTTAACTAGCTCTGCGATAGACACTACAGCCCTCCAGGATACCTCTAGTGAGGAGTGTGTGTGTGTGTGTTTGTGGTGTGTGGGGTGTGTGTGTGTGTGTGGGTGTGTGTGTGTGTGTGTGTGGTGTGGTGTAGTTTGGTCAGCCAGGCAGGTAGCATGACTGTATAATTGTGCCGTGACACTCTGAACCCCTGGCTGATACATAAGCATGTTAATTTTCTGATAGCGGGAGCGCCAGGCAGTCTGAATGCGAGCTATGATGGGTGTAATTTGTGTCTCCTGCAGCACTGTGAAAAGACCAGGGTCATGCTGGATAAATACAAATGGAAATTGATGTGGGGCATATTTCTGCTTGACCAGCCTGTCTGGGGAGCCTGAGAGAGAGGCAGGAGGACATCTTGGTGTGGCTGTCACGTACCACTTTTACACACCCTCTGATATCTGACGAAAAATGTTAAATGTGGAAAAAGAGCCAATGAAAGTGTATCAGAAGAATCTGTGGCATCCAATGGCATTTACTTAGTTGTGTTTAAAGGGATATTTCACCCCAAAATAAAAAATGATGTCATCATTTACTCATCCTCATGTTGTCCCGAACCTGTATGTTTTTTCTCTTTATTTGTTTTCTTTAATTTGCTTTTTGGTTTGTTTTGTTCTGTTTTTTTCTTTCTTTTTGTTCTGTGAATTTCCTGTTTTTTGGTTTGTTTTGTTATCCAAAATAAAATATTTTGAAATGTCTCACGGTTTTGTTTTTATTTTTTATTTTTTTCTGTACAATGAAAGTTAGGGGGATAATAAAAAATTCATACGTTCTTAAAAGAATAAAAGTCATACAGTTTTGCAACAACATGACATAAATAATGACATATTTTTATTTTTGAATGAACTGTCCCTTTAAGTTTTATGTGCTAATCATTTACAGTTTTTTCCCCTGATATTTGGTTTAATTGGTTAACTTGGCTTTTTTTTACAAAGACTTTAAAATGTAGAAATTGCATGGACATTTGTTGCCTTTGTTGACTTTTTTCTACATTTGTTATGTTCTAATAGAGCTTTATGTTGTGTAAGTTAGATATACCATATGTTAGCTATAAGAACAAAACAAAAATTACGGAAGAAAATTGTGACTTTTGTGATGCACAAGTTTTGAAAGGCAAAACACATATCGCAAATATTAGATGTTTTTCTTCCTGCTTTTTTTTCTTCTCTGTGTTGCCGTTATGACTTTGTCTCGTTCTAGTTAGTCAGAGAAGGCCAGAAATGAACAGCTGCTTATTTGTGTGAGGTCACATGAGTGACATCTTCATTTTGAGGAGAAACATCAGTGAATAGAAGCCTGTGTGTTTTGCGAGTGTGTGCGTGTGAATACATAGATGAAGATATGCGAGTCTGTGTGCGTTGCCCTTAATCATAGTTGTGTGTGTGTGTGTGTTCTTTAAAAAGGCCCGGAGAGGACTGTCCCGCCTGAAACACTGTCACAGTTCGCCTGACTGGCAGTTCAAGAGCTCTTCATTAGAATCCCGCTGGGTCTACGGCAAAGAAAAACAATGTGGTTGGCCCAGGACCTGTAACCTTCCCATTTAATCACTGCTTCAAACTGCATTGTTTCTCCCCACCGTGGGAGCTGGTTTCCAAGGCTCTGCTGAGACTCTTAGGCAAACAACCTCCTATCTGACCAGGCTAACACATCTCTCTCTGTGTCACACTCGCACACAAGGAGCTTTAGGTCTCTTTACAGCTCGATTAGCACACATTTTATTAGCAACACATGCCGTAACGCATATACCATCACATGTTATTGCTTGTTTAAGGAAATATCAGACTCTGAATTAATGTGCTGTGTTTTTACACAAACAGATGCTTTTGACAAACAAACGGGGCTTGCTAGAAGAGGCGAACAGCACATATATTATTTTTTGTTATTTGTGTTTGCAGATTTGTACAGCATTTTTCCTGTTTTCTATTAAACTAATCGTTTATGTTTTATGCATCATGTTTTCACAAATATAGCACTGATGTGAAACATTTTTTGCAGAATACATAATTGTGCTTTTATTTATGTTTTGTTAATTTTTCTTCCTTTAAACTTTTGTAGATGACTTTTAGCTTTAATACCAAAAGTCTATTCTCCTTGATTTAAAAAAGATACCATCACTTAGATCTGTTTGCAAATTATTTTCCAATAAATGTTGCATTAATCAGAAATTAACATGCCAATGCACTTTGGCTGCTTTGAGAAATGTAAGACAAAAGAGAGAGAGAGAGAGAGGGAGACACAGAGACAGGAAGAATGACAGTGAGAAGCCCCCACATGATCACAAAGATAACATCTACAGGACATCTTCTAAAACGGAAAGCTTTTTTTCCCAGAGACATTGCGACTCATATCATTCACTTTGTCTCTGTCAAGTATATTAAGAGAAAATACAGTACCGTTTTAATCAAACACTGAGACCTGAACAAAAGGCAAATGAATCCTGCAGTCGGAGCTCCAGAGCTGCTCCGGTGACCTCTTCCCTCAGCAGCCGTGCTGCATACTGCAAATGAGGCAGGCACCGAGGGATTCCAGCTCACCTCACCTCTGACTGGCATTGTGGGCTTTTTTTTTTTTTGCACTATTCTAAAAAAAAACACACACATCTCAGCAATTGCCTGGAGTTATTTACCTCAATAACACTGGGGGTAATTATAAATGGATATCAAGCTATGGCATGTTTCCTGCACTGATGCCCAACCCCCCGTCCTCTTTTTAATGCATTCCCAAAACACTGGATTTCTCATTTTATCTTATGCATTTAATTTTTATGAGAATGCAATAATAATAATAATAATAATAGCATATCATAATTGATTTTATATTTCAGAACAAAATATAAAATCCAAGGTATGTTTCATGCAATAAATTGTGAATGGAAATTCCTACATTTTCCAGTTGTAATTTAGAAATTAATTTCATAGTATTTAAGACGCTGTATGCGCTTAAGAATTAATTCAGCTCTTTGTGTTTTATTTGAAGCCTCATAATTGGATGTAATCAGGATCAAACTGCCACACTCCTGTAAGGAAACTTATCTCTGAAATGCCTTGGGAATAAAAGAACCATCATCCACATTTTCTTTCTTTACTCAGTGGTGGCTGTAATCTGCAAATAGAATAAATTACTTTGTGTAACTTCTGTTGATAGTATGCTGCTTTATACATGAAATCAGTGGAAAAAAGAAATTATATTCATATTAGTTGTAGAGAACCTTCGTGAAGACCACATATTATAATTGACACGCATGTCAGGGGGTCTAGTGAGCAGCATTTGCGTTTTATGAGTTCAGTGAGTCTTTTGTGGGTCAACTCAAATATTGCTGCCTTACAAGCACAACAGCCACCACCACATGCTTGATGGGTCATTGATGTGTATGTATACTTACTGATAAAATGTAATTAATTAAATTATACATTTTATGATAAAAAATGATTACATAAAATCTAATCTCATATTTTGTTTAAATTTATATTAAATGGATATTAAAAATAAACTTATGTATAAACTTATATTTTCATAAATACAATAACTAGTGTAAAAAATAAAATATCAATTTATTAAAATAAAAAATTATGACATCAAACATTTGACATTTAAGTTGTACATCTGCTACTGTATTGCTTGTTTAGACTTTACATTATTTAGCATGATGGGCGTACAGAAAGAGAACTGTAAAAGTGATTGGATAAATGATGACCGGACAAATAAAGGGATGAATGAATAAATGAAAAATGGAATGAAGGAATGAATGGCTGGGAATCTTCACATTATGTGTTTTTTGATGTCCTATGATAATATAATTATACTATCCACACATCTGAGATGAGAGGTTGATTTGTCTTGCTGTGAGCTTACACACTTAATTGCAGTATGCAAATGAGAGCAATTACAAAGCTTTTAGGTAAGGAGATGACAGCTGAGGTTGAAAGAGGAAGAGGCCTCACCCAAACAGTTGTCATGGTAACAATATGGAGTAACCTTACAGTCAAATAATTATACATGGGGGAGGCAAGCCGATAAAACCTAAGGATAGTTGAGGTTTGGTAATGCACATGCATAAAGACATCTGCCACATAGAATGAATTTAACAAGCTCTTTATGTAAAGATACTTTCTTTTTACAATAATAAAATGTGCTGTACTTTGTACGCTTCTGTTAATGACTGAACTTTTTGTACTTTCTTTTCATTGACTTACAGTAGTAGCATGTCATAAAACCATTCAGGCACAAATAACATATGTCCAGCAATACATTATTTGAGAATGGAGTAAACCATTTATAAAATTACTGTTAAGGGTTTTGGACATGGTAACTTATATCACCAGCTACTTTTTTTTTTAATTCTGCCACTGATAAAAAAAAGAAAAAAAAAGAAAGAGTAGTTATTCTGTTTGCACTGTGAACAAATTGTCATCATTGTCATTGCATTAACATCTTATCATCGATCCATCAAGAACGCTGCAATTTATGTGACAATAAATCAACTCTCGCACAGCACAAATGACCAATCCACTCTCAAAAAAGTAGAACGAGAGCATGATTGTGACTCAAGTGCACTGTTTGAAATCATTTTCGGCTAAAAAAAAATGAATTACTAAAAAAAATGTGTGCCTGGAACTGGCACAAGGGTTGCGTTTTCTTTTCTCCTCTCTTTGTTTACCACAAAATGAAGGGGTACGACATAGTGCTGAATGCCGCTAGCATACCTAATAAAAATTGTAGTCACAAATTGATATTTTCTATGGCAATTTATTTTACAATTACTCTTGCAGAGGCTTTCATGAATTAAATATGAGTTCTGTCTGGGAATTAGATGTTATAAAGGTAAATTACAAGAGGCAGGCTGTAATTGAGGTGGCTGCAACATGGGCCTACCGAACTAATGCCTGGCTGGGTCATGTGATAGTCTGTCCTCCAATGGCAGGAGGCTTTTTTGCCACAAAGCCTGAGCAGCTGAGAAAATTGATTTCTCATCTGAGCACTATTTGATAGCTTTTGAAATCAGAAATTGAAATTAACTAACCTACGCCCCGTCATTACAAAAGAGCAAATTAAAATTGCAACAGTGTTTCCTATTGGCAGTGTACGCCTGCCAAGGTAAATTTCTAAATAGATTTTAAGATGCTCCGCTTGCACGCCTGGTTTACTCCCTCACACACACACACACAATCACTTTATCTTTACATGCAAACAACACGCGGCACACACACACCTGCGTTACGCTGAGAGGATATTTTCATTGAAAACTGCAGATCACTGGCAGATTATACTTGATATTATAATGCTACGCCGCAACAGAAATCCCAGAATTAACATGACACTGACATTAATTCAGTGGTTAGTGAAATATGCATGACGTCTTTGATCTCTAAATAAAAACAGACTTGAAGAATGGCTCCAGCGACTTTTCACTAGCTTTTACGCACATGTATTCAAATTTATTTTCACCGGGAGGGGCTTCATTTCAGTACGTACACATTTATAGTCAAGAGGTTATTTTTTAATACATTAATTTGACTAACTAATAATTTAGTTTGCAGAATAAATATTCAACCATGCTAGCGGTCTTTGAAGCAGTGAGCACCAGTTACTCTTCCTTCCCAAACAAAGACATCTAGCACTTCACCCAAATACTCTGCTTTTTAAAATCATAAACAGCTCTTTTTTCGTTCAAGCAGGTGCTTGACCTTCTCAATCCATTGTCTCGCGCAATCTGAGGAGCGAAACTTCGGCGAGGTGGCGGAAGAGTTGTCAGCGCGGAGGGGGAGAAAGTAAAAAGTGGATGTTTGTTTGACAAAAGACATGGAGGAACAGATGTTAACGCAGGTGGACACACAGATCAATAAGCGGTGCTGAGCGGAGAGCTAGTTACCTGAGCTCGAGCTACTTATAGCAGATGTTAAACAGACTGATGCCTGAGTAGGCAGATCAATGGACAGCAAGCAGATGGAGGAGAACGGGCCTGTGAGCAAAAAGGAAGGGAGAGGGAGTGCAGTGAGAAGCGCTCCGTACGCGAGTCCTCCGTGACAGGCAGATGGGCTCACATCCACAAAGAAAAGTTTACTCTCACCACCACAAGTAAACAATGGGCTGCCGCAGAGGAAACTTTCCGCCATCTGTGGCTAAGCTATGTTAAATGCCCAAATCTCTGTGTACCATCGCAATTTGTCTGTAATCGTTGTTAAATTACATTAAGCCCAGTGCTGTCACTGTTAGACATTGTAGAAAAATGTTCTGCCCCAACTGATTACTTTTCCTGTCAGTCACGCTAAAGAGGAAGTGCTTTATTAGGCCGGAGGAAGTGCGACTCAGCCCCCTGTCCAGGCTTTGCTAACTTTGCTCATTAACTGTGCTAACAGGTTTGAGTCAGGTTGTGAGGGAACGTTCCGTCCCTCTTGAGTCCTATTAGTGTCTTAAAGCCAGCGTCTGAGACCGGCAGCGGACATGATTATGACTTTGCACTTCATCGCGTTATCGTCACCGTCTCTTGACCATTAGCTACCTGAGTGAACTGGATGTTTTGCTCAGCAATTATATCACATTGCTGAAGTGAGAAAATCCCACTTACTGCTTTCTTGTGCCTGCAAGTATGGGTGCGAGGCAGAATTTGCGAGAGGTTGCGTGGGCGAGTAATTTTATTCTTTCACACCCTTCAAAGCAGTGGTATTCTATTACATTAACAAGTGGAGAGCATTCATTGGCTGAAAAGAGCGCTGTTTTGAGTGTGTGTGTGTGTGGCGACATTTCTCTTTGGAGATGAATTTCAATATGGATTTTAAATTTTTTTTGCGCTAATTAGTTCAAAATTTTCAGTATTTGACAGCGGTTATCTACTGAAGATCAACATCTTTCACTGTGTGTTTTTTATATTTTTTTATTGTCTGGGCAAAGCACAAATGCCACACAATGAGTGCAAGAAAAAGAACAAGGACACAAAATACCTGACAACTCATCCCAGTGGCCTTGCTGTCCGAGAAGCGACTTGAACCGGGCGATAACCCGATAGACGTTATCTTGTCTTCTCCGGGTCTCTGGGAAGCCTGTGCAACACTCTTCGGTGGTTAGGCATTTCTGCAAACCCCCCAGAGCCCTAACCTTCCCGTCTCTCTCCCCTCGGCCCCCACTGCTCAGACACTGAGGTGGAAGATCTGACAGTAGCCTGTTGCTTATTTATGGTCCTGCATGTTTTATGTCTATGCGAGATATGACGGCCGTGACACGGTGCTGATTTCAATCAGCCTGCCACTCGGCAGACGGAGTGACAGCAGGCAAAATTGAGAAGTACGAGAGATGGGAGAGAGCGAGAGAGCGAGAGAGAAATAATCTTCGGAATCGTCATTGTCTTGGTTTGGGCTTTGGCCTTGTCTCCATGCTCGGATTTCTCCAGCCTCTTTTAATGAAAATGTTTCATTCACATCTCAAATGAAGGTGCCTGCTGCCTCCACAGCCGATGAATTCAATAGAGAGGAATAAAAAGCGGAGAGAGGAGCGAATGGGGGGAGATAGAGTACGAGAGAAATGCGCTTTTGTCAGAGTGAGGAGGCTAGAGGAGAAGGTGACCCCTGAGCCAAAGGTGCTGACATTGCATCAGTCCCTTTAGGGTAGAGGCCTGCTAGACCAAGCCTCGCTGAAGATTACCTCCAAACATCTGAGGGATGACGGCTCTATCTATTACGCACATTCCATACACACACATTCTAGACCCTGAACTGATCTTTAAATTAAGTCTGAGATTGTTGCGTACAACGAGGGGACCTGACGCAGGCGGGTCTGTTTCAAAGGCTTTAAGGGACAGCTCTGTGTATTCCTGGGATGAAATTAAGAAGCATCTCCTCCCTCCTATTCTCATTATGATAGTAAGTAAATGTATGCCATCCGTAATCACAATGAAGCTCTCTCTTGTCATATGGAGGCTCATACACACTTATCCTGATAATATTCTCCCACTCGGCTTATACGCAAACACATGGCATGCACTTAAATCTAGAGTTTGTACTTAGAACTTTTAATGCAGGTAAAAAGACCAGCATTTTTTGGTTTGTGTCATTTAAATTATTTTAAACATTGTTTTTCTCAATAAATTAATATTTTTGTTTATAAAGGAAACTTTCAACAAGAAAACCTTTAAAAATGACAAAAAGATTTTCAAAAGGATTTTTCAAAAACAAGACAATATGTATAAATATATATCTATATATATATATATATATATATATATATATGATATATTATATACACCATGTTTAACAAAGCAAAATGGGAACAAAGATATTATGTTATTATATTAAATTTATATTATTATAAAGTCGTTTTAGTATAATCATGTTCTTCCTTGCTTTACAAAACATATGAAAATCTTTTTTTTCTCTTCTTGTTTGTTTATTCCATTTCAAGATGAAAAGATTTCATACTTGGTCATTAAACAGTTCGTTTTGTTTTTTTATCATTTTTATGTTCAAACCCGCTAATGCTTCTATTACAGACTGGAACAGAGAATTAATTAGCTGTCATTGGATCAGTTCAATTTCCTCCTGCTAATAGCAAATGTTGACAGGTGTCTCACATTTCATCTGTTTGGTTTCTAGCTACACTTCATGTTAAAATGGATAATTGATCCATCAAAAAAAAAAAAAAGTCTCACAACAGGCATTAAATGCCTCCAGACAAAAGTAGTGAACACGCAGAAAATCGAATTTAACCCTGTGCTGACTGTGGTACTCCCTCCGGCTGTCAATCAAGCATCTCGCTCCCTGGCAGCCCTGTTTCTATGTTGTTAAATAATCAGAGCGAGAGAAAGAGAAAGAAAATGAAACATGAAAGAAAAAAGCAGTCTCAGAGGAACTGTCATGAGAAAGGAGAAATGCCATAGGGGGGTGAAGAATGCCTGCAGTCCGCCAGCTTTTCACATTGTAATTTCATTTCCCTAGAACTGACTGGTGGTAGCGGCTGAGTGAGCGAAGGCCTAGGAGTCACGGCGATGGCTGACCCTGCCATATACACATGCTCGGAGAGATGTCAGCCCCACAGCTCCCTGGGATCACCCCACTGCCAGCCACTTTGAAAGCGGCTGCCAATTCAGCTTTATGTTGTGGCTGACTGGACACGGAGGAGAAGGGGAGTGGACAGCAGCAAAAACAGGTTGCAAAGGGAAAAAGAATTTGCTTTCAAAATTTATTTGGCCTATGACCCTCTGAGTCCACCCTCTCGCCCCTTCGTTTTGAATGCGAGCATATTTTTTTTTTGATTGGGTTTGGGTTGAGCGACTCAGAAAGAGGTGAGGGTGGAATGTTTGGGAGGGGTAGACGAGGGGGCCTGTCACTATACATATATTAATAATCTGATGGCTTCATCTGCTTTTGAGGGGCAGGCATGACAGCTTCACAATAGCTGGAGCTGTAGCCTTCCTCCAACACGCATGGCCTTCCTGTCTGAACAACACAGGCAGTGTATTAAGACATCACACAGCCGTGAAGTATTGACTTAACACCCGAGTGCAACCCGAACGGCAGGAGTCCTTTCTAAATCACTTTTTTAAAATCATTTAAAAGCTAGAAAATCAAGACATCACATGTTACTATGTGATAGTGAGAAGATTTTCACACACATGAATTTCATAAATAATTGCAAAGAAATGGCAAGTAAAACATTGACGTAGGCTAGAAATGTGATGTGATATTGCATGTGTGTGATAGTGATATTAGTGATATATAATATATTATAATAAGAATTATAAATTATTAATTAATATATAATTAATTAATAATTAATAAAGATAATAATTAAGGTATAAATATAATATCATAAAATAAGATATAATATAAAGATATAAATATTTTTCAGAAAAAAAAATCTAAGAGTGACTGCAGAGCTGCCAATCAAGATCCAATGGTAAATGTGGGATCCGCTATTAAATTTCACTAAGAAATAGCAAGTAACACATTGAATTAAACATAAAAAGCAAGATGCACAGTAACCACATATTATAGGAAGAAGATGTTCAGAAAATATTTTCAGGGGGGGAAAACAATGCAATTTGAAGTGATAGAGCTGTCATTCAAGAATCAATGGCAAAAATTGAAAAAATTGGGATAGGATTTAATTTGAAATATTTTGGTAATCAGAAAGTTGCTAGTAAAGTTCACTTTCAAGAAATGTGCATGGTAGTGTAACGCATTGAATTAAATGTGAAATCTTAAAGTAGAAAGACTGAAATAGTATATTCTTGTAAAACATAAATAATATGTTAATTTACACCTTTGTGCTTTTCCCATTTTATTCGTATAGTTGAAAGAAAAAACAATAAACAATAAAATACTGTTTAAACAATAAAATATTTTTGCAATGAATAGTTTTACAATTATTATGTGCAATTAAAAGTATAATTTGCCAATAAAAGTTTATAAATTGCACACAGATCGTTCCTCAGACAGCCCTTTGAGAGAGAAAGAGAGAAAACAAGAGAGAGATAGGGAGGTCAGTGGGAGCACAGGTAATTGAGTAGTCCCCTCCCTTTCGTTTTCTACCGAGCTCCTCAACCCAGTTCCTCGCCCCCGCCCCAGCCCCAGCCACACAGCGGGCACAATTACGTTCCCTATCACCTCTCCAGCTGGCCCCCATGATCCCGCTCTCCTCAGCCTGCTCACCTCGTCTGGCCCTCTCCCTCTTAACCTCCTGGCAGTCTCTCCCAGGGAGCCAGCATTAGGCTCAACAAACACTGGGAAACACTGCGAGAGTGAGAGAGTGAGTTTAGTTCTAAATACGAGTTCTGTGAGCAAAGGGTCAAATATTCTCATACTAGTGCTGTGTTTTGCATTATTCAAAATACTTTTTTGCTGTGGGTTTTGTGTTGACATATATGCAGGTCAAAACTCCATAGAGATAAGTACATAAGTGCTGCATCTTTTGGTTCTGCATCTTATGTGAAAATGCATTGTTTTTAAAAGCTAGTAAGACAATCATATATACTGGTAACATTTAATGCTTAGTGATGGCAGCAAGTTAAAATTAGTCCTCAGTAAAGTATTTACTGTTATTAATGTTATACTGGTATTATAGTTAACTAAAACTGAAACCAAAAAAACAGTTTGGTTGCTTGATAAAATGAAATGCTAACTCATTAAAATTAAAACATTAAAGACGTACCCTATTCATTTGAAATAGTTGCAGAAAATTCTCCATGGACTTAACTTGTGTCTAAAATGACTAAAACTGTAATAAAAGGAATACAAAATGTATAGGACATATAAAAAAAAACAAGAACGAATACACAAATACAAAAACACACTTCAACCTTAATACTTTAAATAAAAATACAATGGAGTCAAACTATAAAATAATATAAAATAATTATTAAAAAAGTTAAAATCTAAAGAAAAATGTGGTATTAATTTTTACTCATTTGTTTTTTCTTATATAATAAAATGGCAAAATGACAATAAATTATTATCTATTATAGATAATATAATATTGAGTATATATAGAGGCATAGGGAGAGAGGAGGTAAATGGTTTTGGGTCAGACTCGAACTTAGCGATGCCACAACACCTATGTGTATGTATATACAGTATATATATATACACACTGTATGTCATGTGCGATGTGATACCCTCTGCACAACTGCTCCGACGGCAAAGTATATATTCATGCAATCGCTTTTGTACCTCAGCTTACTAATTAGCATTTTTCTGTCTCATCCCTTAACAGAATGTCTTGATGGACTGGGCTCTCTCAGTCTGTCCCCTCTCGCCTTGACGAGGAAGACACCTCTCTATCCCATTCGCTATTACCTGAGATAATGCCATATGGTAAAATGTAAACAACATCTGCATATTCATGTCATAATTTCATCTGTTTAATTAGTTCCAGCAAAGCAGTTTAGCCTCTGAGGCCTGGGCTGTCAGTGTGGTGAGGCTCAAGCCGTGCCCTGCTGTCGACGCTGACAGTCTTCCATTGTTCAGCCAGCACCGCCGCCCCACCAGTTTAATGCCAGGTGCGTCTGTACAGGGCGTGGGTGGGGTCGGGCAGACACAAGGGCCCCTCTTCTATTAGACTCCAATAGACACACTATTGACAAGGCTTATGGGTTTTGTTTTTTGTTTTTTACCTTGGCACTGAAATATATGCATAATACCTTTGCTTTTTAAAAAAATGTGTTTTATTGCATTTCTTTTGTGCAAGGACAGAGAAAACATTTCACAATTGTTTTGTTTAAATTCCAATTAAACTTTTTTTTTTCAATCTTTTACTTTTAATCTTTCCAGTTTTACATGGTGAGGTAAGGCAATTCTGTCATTTTCAGAGGTTAGTAAGTGATTTTATTGGCATCTGAATTGGACATCTCTGTGTTTTTCTGTCACCACCTGCAATACAATTTCTGGCTGAGTAACCTACTGTTTCTGACAAAAAATCTAGAAAAATCAATCCATAATTTTTGACTACCAAATGTTGTTCAGTTGCAGGCATTTTTGCTACAACGGAGGCTTGTATCACAGAAATTATTCACATAAATGTAAGATGTGGCTGCAAAATGTATAAACTATTGGCATGGACTAAAATTATGACAGCAAACAGGTATATAATAAAATCGAAATATATTACATTTTAATATAAACATATTTTATTATACAGACATAGGGTTAGTTCAGGATAAAAGGGATATTTACCTGAATTCACCCTACCATAGATAGAAAATATAATTTATATTTTACTCATAGAACTGTATGATCATCATACTCGCCGTCATATCAGTTATGTGAGAAGCATATTCCTGGGTTCATATAGATTGATAGAACTTATTTATACTATATTATTTATATGAATTAATTGTCATCTGAAAGTTTTATCACAAAGGAGTCATGCAAAACTTTTATAGATGTCACACTGAGAAAGAGTTACCATCCAAATGCTACTTAAGTCCATTTAAGGTCTGTGTTTATTGTGCTTTTTAAAAAAAAACAATCTCAACTGTAGCTCAAATGCCCATAGCAAAACCAGAAAGTGACTTGTTTTTCACTCAGTCACCCTTCACTGGATCCTTGTTAATGCTTCAGCATTAATACTCTTGACCTTATACTGGCCAAACACTGACGTGCTTGGGGAAAAGGAAAGAAAAAGAAAACATTGGAGAGTCAGATATGTTTTAGCCTTTATTTCTTGATGGGTGCCCCTGATGTCGAGACCCGCTGGCGTCTGGCTAATATGCTAGAGTGCACTGTGGCATTGTTCTCAATCAATAACTAATTATCAAAGTACTGGCTGTAGCTGCCATTGTCCGCTTTAGCCTGGAAACCCTCGTAGTGGAATGACAAACAGAGTTGGAGGGGGAACGGATGCCTTTTGGCTGCATTGCAGCACTGCTACCAGTACTTGGTTGCAAGCCTTTTAAGATACAGTGAACTGTCAGCTTGGATTACTGTCCCCCGACTAATTGATATGAATTAGAACAGAAGAATTCTTGTTGCTGGCAAATGTCAAAATGATATCCTCAAAGTAATTGAGGGACAAGAAGGTGAACGGCACAAAACCCACACGCAGACCCCAAAAAAGGACAAATTAGGCTGACTCCTGCAAGTGACCCTACAAACTTGATTTGACACAAAGGAGAAGGCATTAAACAAACATCTGACTGGCCATTTTGCGTTCACTTCATGTGTATAGAACTGATAAAATAGTGCGGTTACTCTCTTATAGTTGCAGAGTTATCTTTATCAGAATGAAGCACCAACTATATTTTTGTTCAAATAACAATACTGTATCCCTTTTTTACAGACTTTTTTTTTTTTTTTACTTTCATAAGCCATCACAGTTTGTCATTGTTTTCCAGAGGCGAGCTGTCTGAAGCAGTATAGTGCTGCTCAGAGATGGCCTGGCTGGGCTACTGGGTTGTGGTGCCGGCCTGTCTCTGTGAGAGTGGAGCCCAGGCTCTTCCCACGTGGTGGCCCCTGCCTAGTGCCCTGCCTGCCTCCTCCATCTCACCACCAGGCCTGTGGGTGCCACTGGCACCAGGGTTGTGGAGGTGGGTGGGGGGGAAGCTAAGGCCCCTAAGAGCCTGCCAGGGTCAGGCCAGGGGAACGTCCCCTCTTCGAATGGGGGTAAAAGTCACGGAGGGAGGTTCCGGGGTGGAAGCTTCGTAATCCCTCGGTGCTGGCATGGCAGCTGGAGCAGTTCGCTCAGCCCATGTAATAATATCACTTGCACTGGAGATGATGTCTGACCTCATTACCAGAGTTTAATTGGATTGTTACACAGTTTCACTTTTTCTTTCTCTCTTGCCTCTTCCAATTGCTTTCTTTCTTCCTCCCTGTTTCTCTCTCACCCTGCATCTGACAGCTCTCTAAAAGCATTCCATACTTGTTTTGAAAGCAAATTTATTATTTCTCTATGCCTTGTTTTTGTCATGTAGTTAGACAATACAATCGCTATCATACTAAGATTATATCGGAGGATTGAGTGACTTTCAATTAATGTCGCAATTTTTATCTCACATGTTTCCAGTACTCCAGATGCTATTTAAATGTGGGACATGCTGATTTTGTCCACACCACTTTTTGAAAGCCACTAAAATATATATATAACTTCTGGAAGGCATGTACAACATACAGAGAAAAAAAAAACTCCAATCCATCATTATTCATAATAGATATACACACAAAATACAATGACCAGAACATCAGGAGCTTGATGTCCACATGAGTCACTGTACTAAAATAAAAAAAAAAAAACTATTATAAAAAATATGAATGAAGAATTAAAAAGTATTGATTGCACAACTTTTTTTCCCCTGATTTTTTCCATGGACCTGCTAGCACCCACTTGTGCCCCACTGGGGGTAAACCCCAAACAGTTTAAAACCCCTTTATTTAGAGGAGACAAGAAATGTAAATATGTTTGTTAAATTTGTTATTTATTTTAGAGATGTTTATACCTCTGACTCTGTAATATACATTAAATCTCTACCTCTGGACATAGAAAGAAAATGTTGCACCCCAGTTCAGTTTTTAAGCAGTTTTTAATACATAAATTAAATATATCTGTGATTGATAATAAATACACTGTAAAGGTATTTTCCACTGAAATTACTTTGGAGAGTATTTGTGATAGAACACCAGTATTGACAATATATTCAACACACACCAAGCACTAGGAATATATACTCTGAAACAAATTAGCATAGAAAACTCACTGGACACAATAGAAAGAGATCAGGAAGCCAATGACAGAAAACACTAGATTTTCAAAATAGAGAACATAAAAATAAAAGTCCAGCATTAAGAACTTAAATAAAACTAACCAAAAGCATAACAATTCAGAAGGGCACCTTAACATTGGTGCTACCCGACATAAAACCGATGTAGAAGAAGACGAAGACAATTCAGAAGGATGGTGGAAACTGTTAAAGGAACTGACTTCATAATTCCTTCTTGTGTGCTTCAAGGAAGAAAGAAAGTCATAGGGATCTGACATCATTGAGTGTGAGTAAATGATGACATAATTTTCAGTTTTGGATTTTTCATTCAACCGTCTACCTCCTGAATAAATTGTGTTTACTTAAGACTTGTAAATTATAAAATAAACTCAGTAGAACTACAGTAGCACTCACAGGATGAAATGAGATTCTTATAGCGGTGAGATATTCGTGATATTTATAGCAAGTTAACTAACACTATCCATGTTTATCTTTCTCACCGTTCCGTTTGGTCGTTCAGAACTGTTGAGCATCAGTCGTTTCAGCAATCAGAATTTGTTGTCATATCTGGCTGATTAGTTATTATATCTGCTGATTTTGTCTTCCTATATTTCTGTCAAGTGACAAAAGACCACATTAATGACCAACTCATCAGGGCAGCCACACCTGTTGGTGGGCCGTGTGATCTGTAAATCACAGCATAATTTTATTGCTGTTTTAACACCTTTTACTCCTTAAGGATAATAATACCTGACTTTGTGATGTAGATAACTTAGTGATGTATATACCCTTGGTGTTCTTCACACTTATAATTAAACGTGATTTCCTGACATTCATTATGCTACTAAAAAAAAAATTCAAGGTGTTGAAATATTTCCATTCAATTAAATTTCTAAGAATTATTAACTCCTGAGAATTGCTGAGCGAAAGTAGAAATGAATGATGAAAAAAATCAGTTGATGGTGAGGGTTTTTATTCTGCGTTGTTCAGTGTGTTCCCGCTTTTAAGAAAAATGAGAGAAAATAAATCACATAACATAGAAAGCAGCAAACCCCAATGACACAAGGGCAACTCTATTGAGAAACCGCTATTCCATCAAAAGCACTGGGACACAACTTCCTCTTTCAAGCCATGATAGCACATAAAATATGAATTAAATCCCCACGGTGACGCACAAATAGCATTGTGACGGGGGGGAATCAGCGTAGAGTATGGATGGTCTGTTACCTGCTTTATGTGTTTTGTGTGTGTACCTGTGTGTGGCTGCGGTCTCCTCTCTTTCACAGAGCTCCCCAACCTACACACCTCTGCTGAGCCATGACTGGACTGAAGGTGGCGGGGGTCACGGTGGTAAATGGGGTTGCTCTTTCAAAACATTGGGACACAAGTAAATGGGTCGTGCCATTGTGTATTAACCACAGTCAAAGCTTGGGTAAATGTAAGGAAACGCAGGGACACTAAAAGGACTGAGGGTAGAACCTCTGTGAAGTGGAGATGTGTGCGCGAAAGATGCATTAGAGATATTCTATTCTATTATTTTCTGTATTCAGAAATGGCAACGTAAAATAATATTCTGGGGTCAATATAAGCTCAATAAACAGTATTTGTAGCATATTATTGAAAAAAAATTATTGTGGAAGCTTCTTATGGAGGGTAATTTTTGGAGATTTTAAAAGCAGAAATGTTAAGATTATAATTTTGTAAAATCACTTACATGTATTCTTCATATTTTAGCTGTAAAGTAGTTCTCATCATTTTTAGGCTTATGTTAGGTTTTTAGCCATTATGTTGTCATGGCAAAGTTAAGCAATTAGATTTTTTTTTTTTTGTCATGCACATTATTTAAGTTTTTGGTGACTGAGCATTGTAACGGCATGGAGTGGGCCCGATCATTCCCGTGTTATTTCTTATTATTCATACTGTAGGTTAATCAATTTTGCGAATTAGCTTTTATGTTATATTCAGTTCATTATAGTTTAATTTCCAGTCATTTTTTGTGTGTGGGTGCGTGTGTGTGTGTGAGTGTGTGTATTATGTGTTCTTTAATATTAATATTTTGGTTTAATGTATTGTTATTTCAGTTTTAGTTTAGTTTGAATTTAATTTCCAGTCATTTTAGTGCATTTAGTGCAATTAATTTTAGTTAGTTGCCAAGGCATGTTTCTAATTGGTATTATTCTCTTCTTCTAAATATTTATATTTATTTAATATTATTTCAATTAGCATTTTTTTAAATAGTTTAGTTTTTAGTTTTATGTTTTTAGTAATAAGGACAGTAATCCAAAAACTGTCCTTAACTTAAATGAAAGCAGAATATTCGTTTAAATCAACTCTAAGCATTGGCATACATTTTGTTTATTGTGTTGCACTGCATTCTGTTTTATTACTTTCTATTCTATTACTCTCTCAAAGCAGGACTGAACATAAATCATCGCAAAGCATTAACAACAAATAAAATGTGGGACAATCTACGCATTTAACTGGACTTGACCCATTTGGGTTTGTTTTCTTTGTGTTAGTGTATGCAGTATTATCTGATTATTTTTTTCTATTCTATTCTATTCTATTCTAAGTAATTATGAGACTGAGGAACTGTGCACGGTCTGTACAAACAAACCTGCACACATTCAGGAGAAGAGAAGGGGAGTGATGAGTGAAGATGTGAGTAAGTCAGGGCTTGGGAGAAGGCAAAAAGGGAATCAAACAAATGAGAGAGAAGACAGCAGTGTGGGAGGAAGTAGGGAGTACTAATCCTCTATTAGGTTCTGGTGATCTAATGAGGCATCAGGCAGAGCTCTGTCTCCAGCTCAGTGGAGCCCAGCTGTGACTGTGCAGTGTGGATAAGAGGTCAGTCTGTAATGGAAGGCTCCATGGCTTCCCCTCCAGAGAAGGGAGGGGCCTGCTCGCATTGACCCATTAAGTCGAGTTGCTCTTCACTGACCCTCCAAAAAGATGGGAAGCGGGCGGCCGACAAGCTCCAGACTCCCCACACAAACAGCCCCTCTCATGCCCACAGCTACGCACCAACCAGCCATGTAGCAGGGAGACTGTGGCCCACAAAAGATGTAAATTGAAAGCAAAAGGAGCAGAACTTTAACCTATGGGCTATTACGCGGGCGAGTGAAAGCAAGCTGCCGTTTGAAATTAAAGGACAATGAGGAGGTTCAGGCTGAGGGCATTTACCCAACGGGCTGCGAGAGTATCACATCACAATCTAAGTGACATCGCTGAACACCTCCTCGCTCTAACGCTGATCTCTGGTGGCAGCGAACGAGATGGAGAAAAAAAAAAAGAGTAAACAGAGTCTACAAGATATAAGCAGTCCGAAAATGCCAGAAAACGGATAAAACAAAACAAAAATGAGACCCCAGTGGACATTACAAGCCATCGTGTGGTGCAGAGGGGCAGCAAAGCTGTGTAAATAGTCACCGGCTCACGCAGTCAATAATTCTTGCAATCTTGGGGGACAGAAAGCTATAATCAACAAAAATCCATAACATGGGTGAATGCCATAGTTTTTCCAAATGTCAGCGGCATGTTTGCAGAAGGGCAGAGATGAGGTGTGTAAACCGAGCAGAGTGTTTGAGCCTGATGAGGTGCTGGCGCATGCGTCCAGAATGGGAACAGTGGAGGCTTGAGGGATTCACCCAAACGTGATACTTGTGAAGCCATTACTTGCGATGTTAAGTGAATTTAGAATCATTGCACCCCTGTTTACAGTATCTTTAGAAGTATATGTAGTATTTTTCATGTGTGTATTTGGAAAAACTGTGATTTGGTGATCGAGTAGTGTTAAGTTACCACAGAAATTAATGGCCTGCTATTATAATATTCTCAGCCTGTTTGACTAAATACTTTTACTTTGCGGAGGTCCATGGGGCACATATTCTTTGCTTTTCGTCTGACAGTAAGCTCAACAATCTGCCAGTGCTCCCCATCTTAACTTTAACCGCATAGTGAAATTGTGGTGTTTTTATGTTCGATTTCTCTCAACTCAATCATTTTGAATGAGAGAAGTCTATTCTTTTTTTCCTCTTCTCTAAGGTCTTTTAAGTCTTTATGATTTTTTTTCTCCGTTTTCATTTTTGGCTTAGTCTGCTTGAATGAAATAAGTGCAGATTTGCTGGAAATCAGAGGCTTTTGTGTGCGGCTGCAGGAGCATGGTGAAATGTTTGGACACTAATACCCATTCATTTCAGGGAGCCCCATAAATAAAAGCAGCCAGCTATGCGGCTTGCCGTGAAGTGGTATTCTTTGGTTCCCAGCTGGACGCCCTGTTCACATTAGCCCAGCAGGGAAGCAAAGCGTCCGGAACAGCCAGACAACTAAATCAAGACATTTTCAACTTTTGACAAAAATTACTAACGGAGGAGAGAGCCAGTTTTAAAAGGTGGGAGGGGGGGTGTATTTGTATTGAATGTGTGCGTTAGGGATTTTTTGAGGGGGCAAGAAAGATTATGTTTTTTCAGAAATGCTGTATATTCCAAAGAATACCGTAAAGGAAAGCTCCATGTGGTTGACATGGCCAAGGAAGTATTACCAGAATGTGAAATACAATGCCCTGGAAGATATTTAAGCTGATTTATTAAAAAGACCACAGCTGCATATGAAATAAAATAGACAATGGGGCGAAAAATACAACAACAACAAAAGACCATCAGGCTCATTCTCATTTTTACACCATGGAGAATAACTATAATTTTAGGGAACATTATTGCTTTGGTTTTGTAATTAAATATAAATCCTCACAAAATAATATGTATTGGTATTTTAAAATGTTCAGAATCATTTTCTTATTAGATGTTAAATTATAAACATTTTACAGTGATCTTAATAATTTAATGACTACTAACGTTGTTCATCTTTTTTAGCCATCTAAAAAGTCATTTTTTATTTTTATTTTTAAATGTATTATTTTTATTTAAATAGATTTATTGCTCTTAGCCTCGTAAAAATAGAACCTTTATTTTGGTATTTGAATAGTTTGATTTTAACTAAAAGAGCAGGCCATTAAAAATGTAATTAAAAATATAAGAAATTTTAAAAAACATTGTAAAAAATTAATATTAATTAAATAATCATATATAGTTAATGCTGACCTTGAACGATGGGCCAGCATTAACTGGCATTAACTGTCATAACCCATGCTTTCACTGGGTTAGAGAAACAAAAACACCCATATGGAGCTCAATCATCAAGTAGCTATTTATGTCATATATGTGGCTATGTCTTTATGAGAGGATATTAATTTATGTATGTTTGTTTGATTAGGTGAGATCAGTGGAGGGCCACTGTCCAGTCAATCCAAGACCACAGCTGGGATGTGCCATGATGCAACCATCTTGAATGATCCTGTATTTAATTGAGAATAAAATGAGACGATTGTGTTTTGCGCTATTGGATTTTCGAAAGAATAAAAGAGACAGTGTATTGTTCCTCCCTTCCCCCACACCGCATAGCACATATTTTATCCAGTGGAGGAAAATGAGGTTTGGCAGTGCCACCATGAGGTTGGGGCTGGATTTTATTTGTCTTGAGGCAACCTGGAGCCCTTCCAGCCCTTCTCTCCTCCCTTCTTTTTCCACTCTTTTGGAGTTCTGTGAAGTGGAGCTGAGTGAGCGCTCCTTCTCTTGCTGCTGTCTCCCTTTTGTGTGCCTCGGCTCACAATCTTTGCTGCAGGGTTCAGTGGACCTTGAGAAAACACCAGCAGAATCTGTCACCATCTCCCCTCCCCTGAAGGACAAAGTTGGCCGGCCACTTCTGAAGCTGCAGTGGCCCGAGCACTGAACCCTGCTGTTCTCAACTCCCTGTTCACGTCAGCACTGGGATTGCCTGAGCCTCTAGATCATCAGTAACAGGGCCACATCAAGCCAATGCTGCCATGCTGTCATATACATATTCTCCTGTACAGGACCATGTTTAAATCTTTGCAGTCCAAAGAATTTTACAGAAAAAAAAACGATTAAAAAAAAAACGATAAAAAAAAAACGATAAAAAAAAAAAACGATTCACCCTCTACCTATCCATTGACTGACAATTATTATTATGACTTTGTTATCATGAGTACAATAATTCTGGTATATTTATGCCAATTTGTCCTGGCCCAGATGGCCCTTAATTGGTTGGCAAAGGCAGAGAGGGAGTCCTCTTTGAGGCGTGAGGAGGGATTGTTGCAGTGAATGGCTGGCGGTGTGATATGGGGCTGAAGCGGAGAGAGAGCAGCTTGCACAAAGGGAGCACCAGCCATGCTCACAGAGGGTGGGTCCTGAAGAAAGACTGCCCGAAAGGTCTAGCTTTACAGAGGAGAGGGGACTACAAGTGTGTGGGAATTTATCCTCCCCACAGACTTCAGAGAGAAAGTGCAATGTGATAGACTGTCTGTGTGTGCATGTATAGATGAACTAGAAAACAGTGGGGAACCGTCAGGGCCCTCTAGGCCCTGAGAGAGGGCCTAACTTATTGTAAAAACAATATTTACCATTTTTAAATAAATGTTTTAAAATATAATATTTTTAATAAAAAATAATTATTACAAATTTTATTTAAGCAATTTATAATTTGACAAACATCATCTTAATAAAATAAATACAACTTCTGTGAAAAAAAAAAAAAACACTCTTCAAATCTGCTATTCATTTAATGGACTTGGAACACCACCCATTTTCTCCCTATTTGAATGTTTCCGTCTACGTTTGTGGCGCGGTGATTGGTGGTCCAGCTATGAAATTAGAGAGGGCCAAGCAATAGTAAATCAATGGAAGAGTAATTTTAAATGACAGAAAAACTGACCAATCATATCTTTCCTCTAAATGGGCGGCCCTTGTTATCCCTAAATTTATGACAAGTTCCACCCGCTGTGGGGATCTCTCAGGAAAAGAATATATATGCTGATAAACTAACTAGCTATTATTCACATCACGATGGAAGTGCAAATAACGTAAGTGAGGACATTTACTGGGCCGCTGAGCCAATAATAATATTATTTATTATAAACACCGCTTGTTTATCATGAAGTGTCGCTAATTTGTTTTGTGTCAGTGCTGTCATGATATGTTGTCTTAAACACATTACATTTGTTGGTTTTGTGAGATGGGAGGGAGTGTCTGTACGTTTTGCCCACTGCAGTGCAGATATTGTGTGATGATGCATTTGTATAATGAGGATTTGCATTTGACTTAAATTTAGCTGTTTTATTTTGGTGATATCAGACACTTTCGCTGTGCTGTTTTGTTGCGGTCGCACATCGGACGACAAGCACAGTGGTATTTCATCTATTCCCAAAACAGTCAAAACTTAACTTCAAGAATGAGCAAGTGGTGTCAATGAGTTTAAAATTAGGGGATCGAAAAAACAGGATGAGAAATTGCGATCTATAGCACAATGAATCACAGAATTTATGATCCACAGAAAGACAAACGTTTTGCTGAAAAAAAATGCACAATACACAATCTCAAACCTGTATTAGTCATTATGTTCATTTTTCGCGTTCTCGACCAATCAAACACACAATTTTTCATTTGATTTAATAAATCAGTTATTCATTAGATTAACAATTCGTCACAGTCCCCTCACTCAATAAACTGGATGCCAGGATTTCTGCTGAACACCATCCCCCACCTTGGTCACCATGACAACTAATCATGATATCACTGGTTTTATGACCCCCCCAGGAATGTGAGTAGGATAACCCACTCTTTGTCCCCATAGGAGAGGCAGAGCAGAAATGGACTTTTCTACTAATTAATTCATAGGAAAACCTTCTTTGAATGAAAACCCATTTTCTTCAGGCCATTGTGTAGATTATTGCTGTTTTGTATTAATCTGTAGTATTATAGACTATTTTTATTCATGCATACGATAAACCACTCATTCATATAACCTTAAATATAACCCGTTTAGTATCTATGAATTTGTCTTTTGATGATCTAAACGAGAGTGTATATTAAATGTTGGTACATAGGCACTATATTAGTGTCCTGAGAATCTTTAGTATTTTCGATTCAAGTTCCAGATACTAAGTTCCATGTTTCCACACAAAGAGTCATAAACTCCCCAGGATCTAAAATGCCCACTTGGGATTCCGGCCTTTCTCTTTGGATAAGCCCATCTTGAGAGGCGGGGATCTTCTCTGAACTTAAAGCTGACACACCATGTGACCCGCCAAGTTGGTGGTTCGGTCAGATGCTAAGATGACGATGTGAGAAAACGCTTCAGGATACCACAGCTTGTGCCAGGCCTTTCGGCCTTGACTTTTCCATTCCCCAAAGATTCTCTGACTCAAACTGGTTATTTCTCATCAACCAACTTAGCAAGATCTTGGGCCTTAAGATTTGCATCAGGAATATCTTTCAGACCGCCGAGACTCGCTAAATATCAAACTTAGTCTTATTAATTGATACATTAAGTATCAGTTACACCTTTTTACAAAGGTGTGTTTGAATTAAGAATCTGACGTTTCCCTCAGGTGTTGATCTGCTGAATATGCAAATGGTTCCGTAACTTCATATTCTTATTTTCTCTCCTTTTTACTGAGTTAAGCTTTAACCCTTTCCGATACCAACTGTATGTGGTGTGTGTTGTGTGTTGTGTGTGTGTGTATGTGTTTGTTAGACCAGTTTATGTGTTTATGTAGGATGTTAGACCCGTTTATGTGTTTATGTAGTATGTTGGACTAGTTTAAGTGTTATGTATTTAATAAAGTCTTACTTGTATCACACTTGACATTTGTTCATTGTTTGCTCATAATTGGAGTCACTTAATCGTGCAGATTTATGCTATAAGCTTTTGTAGAATTGTATAGTAAGGAAGTTATTTCCCTTAACCATGAAATTAACGTTCTTGGAATTGACAATACAGTTGACCCTGAGAGGTCAGCTAATATCTACAGCGGCTCTAAAATATGAATAGTTAATCATAAATAGTTATGGTTAATTATTCATATTTCCCATTAGGCTGATTCGTTACAATTATCAATAATTTGGGACAAATATAATGTAATTTAATGGAAAATGATGTGAGTAGCGCCTGGGTGGAGTCGGGATCCGCGGACAGTCACCGGTGGCGCCGCTGGTGTGCATACTGTCATGGAAACCAATGTGTGGGAATTTTAAAGACATGGTGCAGCATGGTGCAGGCCTGCACATGTCGTCCGGTGTGCGACTGCCTTAAGGCTGGATAGCCTAGGTGTAATTGTCAAAGATGATTTTTAGGAGAGGACACCGTAAGCTAGGCTGGTAGTTTTTTCCCCCGATGAGAGTAGGGGGAGAGGGCCTAGGCTCAAGAGTCATGGTTCGCTACTGCAGAAAAGTAATGTCTATTCTATCTATCTATCTATAAAAATAAATAAAAAATACAACATAAGATATAACATAAAGCGTCTCCAGGTTACACATGTAATCATGGTTCCCCAAAGGGAACGAGATGCTGTGTCGAACGCTATGGGAATGCCTTCAGCGTGACCATGCTCTGAATCACATGTGTAATCAGTCCAATAGATGGGTGAGACGTCATGGGCGGGTGACGTAACGACCAGGAAGCTATAAAAGCACATGTGGTGGAACCGGCGTCAGCTTCTAGGAATGAAGCAAGCGCTTGCAGGAATGTCAGAAGTATGGCACCGAGACGCAGCATCTCATTCCCTCAAGGAACCATGGTTACATACGTAACCTAAAGACATTCCCCTTCAGGAACTCGAGCTGCGTCAAAACGCTATGGGAAAGAGTATGCCCACTCTGCCAGACTTACAAATCCCTGCCCATTTGTGGAAGCTAGGGCAAGAGAAAAAGAAGAGCCCGGAGTGGCTCGCATATCTAGGCCGTAAAACCTGAGGAACGTGAGGGGCATGGACCAACCCGCAGCGTTGCAGATGTCCTGCATAGACACACCTGCTAGAAAGGTCTTGAAGGCCGCCACACTTCTAGTTGAGTGAGCCTTGACTCCCAGAGGCGAGGGGAGATCAGAGGACTCATAGGAAATGGGTTCTCGTTTGGCTCTCAGCGAAGGCGGTCACATTTTCTCTCCCTCTCCTCCCCGTTACCTTCCCTGCTTTGCTCCTCTCGTGTTGTCTACTGTCTTGATGAGAGACTCTCTCCGCACTGCTCTCCAGACTTAAAAAGAAAAATCTAATAAATCATGGATTTGATCAACTGGTCTCTCAACGCAATTGACACCAAGAAGCTTGGCTTCGGGGGAACCTGACTGCCCTGACGAAACGTTCGCAGCTGGCTACACGATGGACGCGTGGGAAAGGTAGCGGGTCGTGTGTCTAGCGGCTCTTTCCGTGGAGGACGTTGAAGATATCTACCTATTCGGAACCATGATAACAGGTCTTATGCTGATTGGATTAGGCATTGCCCTGGTTTATCGAGAAATTAAGAAACCGGACCAAAGCCTCACAAGGCTGCCCGTCATGATTGAAGCAGTGGGCAGAGCGGTCAGCTCGGAGACTGGAACTTTTAACCGCAAAATGGATAACATCACGGAGAAGCTCACTGCTTTGCAAAGGCAATTGGATCGATTCGGAGACCAGAATGGACAAAGAGAGTAGTCGTGTAAACTGGAATGCTGCTACTTGCCCCAAGACTAAACAAAATCCTTATCTTATCTACTTTTGGCTCCCCTCAACCAGCACTGGCCTCAGCCAAGGCCGCTGTTGGGACAACTACTCCCCCGTGAGAGCACTGCAGTGAGACGCTCTTGTGTTCCTTCCCCCAACTCCTGACATTTACCAACCTTGCCCAGATCCCTCGCCTTCGCCGCTTTGTTCCGCCAGTCTGACAAGCGGGTCTGCGATCAGCGCTGAGAATGGCTGCTGGACCGGATGGCTGCTTGCCTGTGCTGGATTAACTCCACCCCCCCTATCCCCCTACCCTGTTGCAAGTCGTGTGTATCTGTATTGATGTGCTCATGTTGCTGAGGTGTTTTTTTTCCTGTTCCCACACTGTGCTCCCCATAGGAGCATAGTCTGGGCTCTGTTTTTTTTATCTCCTCCCCTCCCTCATGTTATGCTGTATTTCTTTTTTAAATTCCATGTCCTCCTGTCCTGTCTACCCCCTTGTCATATTGTATGTATGGACAGGTGGATGGCTAATTTCGCTGGTACCTGTGATCAGTGACAATAAAGGGCTTATTGATTGATTGATTGATTGATCCACTATTCACTGACTGAGGGTCTGTTTTGTAGCAGGAAGACCTCTCTTAGGGGGACCGTAGCACACAAGCAGTTGGTCCACCCTTCTCCAAAGCACAGCTCTGTGGATGTATGCATCCAGTGCTCGCACTGGACACATACAATTAATACATACATACATACTTCTGCTGGTCAGGCTCCCGGAAGGGAGGAGGACAGAAGGCCTGGAGTACGATAGGCTGTGGTGCAGAGGAGGGAACTTTAGGAACATAACCCCTCCAAGGTAGAGGGAAGCTTTGCCAGCGGGAGCCGGCGAAAGTCGAGATAAGAAGGGACCACTGAGAGGGCCTGCAGAGCCCCAACTCTCTTTAGAGAAGATATCGCCAGAAGGAAGGTAGTCTTTAAAGTGAGATAGCAATCAGAAATATCTTCAATAGGCTCGAATGGAGGCTTACAGAGAGCTTCTAGCACCACAGCCAGGTCCCACGGCGGGACACAAGATCGTACTGGGGGCCTCAGCGCACCGCGGAGGAAATGTGTAACTAGGGGGTGTCTGCCCACTGACTGGCCACCAATAGGGTCGTGGTAGGCCCCAATGGCTGCCACGTAGACCTGTGGGTCAACCCTGCACAAAATCGGGCCTGCAGGAACTCCAAAACTGTACCAACTGGGCAGTTAACTGGGTCGAGCTGGTGGTCTCCGCACCAAGAAGTGAAAAGCTTCCACTTCAGGGCATACTCACATCTGCATTAAAATGGCTTAGAGGGAGCTCTGGATTGGATTGAAAAAGGGGGGGGGGGGGGGGGGGGGGTCTCAACAACCTCAGTTGAGAGACTGGAAGATACAAGTTGTGCCCCCTCAGAGGCCACACCCACAGCTTCCACAGCTCTGGGCGGGGGTGAAAGATCATACCTCTGCCTGTGAGAGGAGATCCCTCCTGATGAAAATCTCCAAATGGAGAGCCGTTGAGAAGGGAAATCAGGTCAGAGAACCAATTTTCGGCCCGGCCAGAACGGGGCTACTAGCAGCAGACGGACCCCGTCCCGGCGAACTCTCTCCAGAACTCCCGGGAGCAGAGCGATCAGGGGAAAAGCGTACAGACGAAGCCTCGGCCAAGTCTGCACCATAGCGTCCAGCCCCAGAGGAGCTGGATGACTCAGAGAGAACCACAGGGGACAGTGCAATGTCATTTGAGTCACAAACAGGTCCACCTGAGCATGGCCAAAAACTCTCCATATCTGCTTAACCAACTGGAGTGAAGCCTCCATTCCCCGGGCCTCAGCCCCTGCCTCAACAGCATGTCTGCTCCCATATTGAGATGCCCTTATGTAAACCGCTCTTAAGAAAGGGAGCTTCCCTTTTGCCCACCCAAGGTCTGTCTGCCAGCTTGTACAAATTGCCCAAATGCAGACCTCCTTGATGGTTTATAAGAGACCACTGCTGTGTTGTCGGTGCACACCAACACGTGACTATCTCGTAGGTCTGGGAGAAAGTATTTGAGTGCTTGAAACACTGCCAGCATCTCCAGGCAGTTTATGTGCCAAGTGAGATGGCGACCACTCCACAGACCGCGGGCAGGGTGGCCACTCATGACCGCTCCCCAACCGTTGAGGGACGCATCCGTCGCTAGCGTTATGTGGTGACAAGGAGCTCCCAGCACCAAGCCCTGAGACAAGAACCATGGTTTCCTCCACATGTCCAAGGCACGGGGGCATCATCGCGTGACCTTGATCATGTGAAGCGGGTTTCCCCTCAGGGAGAACCCCTTGGTCTTGAGCCACCACTGTAGGGGTCTCATGTACAGCAGGCAAAAAGGTATCAAGTTGGACGTAGCTGTCATCAGACCCAGCAATCTCTGAAAATGCTTGACAGTGAGTGACTGGCCTTCTCTCACTCTCTTGATTGCCGTGAGGATCGACTCGATTCAAGCAGGGGACAGACGTGCCTGCCTCGTTGTCGAATCCCACACCACGCCTAGATATGTTCTCTGTGCTGGAGAACGCACCTTTTTCTTGGGTTTAGGGTCTTAGTAACCACAATTCTTTCATGTCACAAGAACGCCATCATCGATGTCGAACCGACATCTGCTAAAATCAACCAATCGTCGATATAATTGAGTATGCGGATGCCCTGGAGTCGCAGGGGAGCCAGAGCTGCATCCACACATTTCGTGAAAGTGCGGGCTGAGAGTGCAAGCCCGAAAGGAAGAACCCGGTACGGATAAGCTTTGCCCCTGAAAGCAAACCTCAGGAACTTCCTGTGACTGGGAATCGTGTGGATTTTTGTAAGCTCTTTTCATTTTTAGTCTTTAGTCTTAGTACCGTGTTTTGAAATGCCATTTAGTTTTAGTCATATTTTAGTCATCTGAATTGTTTTTAGTTTTAGTCAAGTTTTAGTCGACTAAAAGTCTCAACATTTTAGTCTAGTTTTAGTCCAAGAAAACCTGAAGTATTTTAGTCTAGTTTTAGTCAATGAAAACTTGACATTTTAGCAATAAGATTATTATTAATTAACCATACAGTATAAATTTTGGCAGCCTTAGTCTTACTCAAATGTACATTTTAGTTATCATATTTAGACAACCTTGTCCTGTTTTTGTTTAGTCACGTTTAAGTCAATGAAATCTTAGTCACATTTTCGTCATTCTGTATAATCAAACATAAAATAATTCTCAAAATTATAATCATAATGATTGTTGTCATTTGAGAAATTTACTTTTGCATTTCAATAGAATGTGGACACATGGTGTATTTTACCTCATCTAGTGTACTGATTTATTATAGGCTTTTTATTATATTGCGATCACTATCACAAACAATACAGTCGAGATCTCATGACAGAACACAGACCGGCTGAATGACGCTTTCATTTAGATCGCTAAACTCCAGCTTGTTTGTCGGGGTTTTCAGATCATTGGCTTCCGCAATGAGGAGCAAGCGTGTGTGATTGGTTGCCAGATTGCTTAAAATAAGCAAAACACCGGGCAGAAAATGTATCAATTTAACAGCGAAGCTCTGATTCTGGGATTATTACTCTTGATATCTGGCAACCTCAGTCATGAGAGCTCGCGTAAATAATGAAAATAAAAAGAGGTTTTTGTAAAGTTTTTATCTTTTTGAATACATTTTAGTCTCGTCTTATTTCGTCAACGAAATTGCATGTTGATATAGTCTTAGTTATCGTTTATTGACCTTATTATCGTCTCGTCTTAGTCATGGGAAAAAAGCTTGTCAATGAACATTTTTCGTCATAGTCTTCGTTAACGAAATTAACACTACTGGGAAGGATGGAGACATGTAAGTATGCATCTTTTAGATCGATCGTGACAAACCAGTCTTCGGACCTGATCTGAGACATGACTTGTTTGAGTGTGAGCATCCTGAACTTCAGTCGCATGACTGAGCGGTTTAACTGACGCAGATCTAAAATCGGACGCAACCACCATCCTTCTTTGGAACTATAAAATACCGCCTGTAGAACCCGGAGTCTCCCTGGTGAGGAGGAACCACCTCGATGGCCTCCTTTCTCAACACAGTATCTACTTCTTGTTCCATTACCAGAGCCTGCTCGGTACCCACCAGGGTGGGAAGGACCCCGTTGAAGGGAGGTGGAGGAGAACCAAACTGGATTCTGTAACTCCTTTCTACGGTGGGCAGGACCCACTGAGACACATTTGACAGTAGTTTCCACGCTGCTAAATAGTGTACTAAGGGAATCAGTCTCTCGAGACTGACCTCTGGTGTAATTGAAGCGGGTAGCTCATGCCCTGAAGTGGCGGACTGGCAGGGGACGACCGAACTAGCTGTTCCGGAGACCTCCGTAGAGGTGGCGAGCTACGTTTCTGGGCGGTAGCTGAGAGAAGCTCTTGCGAGAGACCGCTGCGTCCTGTAACACCGGCAGGGTTGGCAGAACGATCTCCTGAGGGCACTGAGGAGAAACGGGCACCGTGTACTGCGGTGTGAACCTCTCTACCCCAGAGGGGCCTGCCCTCAGAAGTCCTGAGGTACTGACGTCAGGACGTCTTGGTCGAGGATTTCTTAGCCTCCAGAAAAGCTCTTAAATCTCGTTAAGGCTTTGAAGCCCCCGACCCAGAGCACCGTTTCGACCCCTGGTCCCGACGCGGGGGAGTGCGAGAGGCGACGCTCTGCTTTTGGGTCTCCCTGTACGAGGAGCTAGTACGTGGAGGTGGCTGCTCCCGCTCAGCAGCCCCCAGAGCTGGAGAGCGGCGAGGGACGTACCGCTGAAACGCCATCGCTTGTTTATGAGCCTCCTGGTACCTGTCGACAACGGCGTAGACGAGGAAGACCCTGTCCTTCTCCTTCATATCGGACAGGGTCAACCACAGATGCCTATCCGCTGCCAACATAGCTGTCATGGACCGCCCAATAGCGGTCTCTTTGGTGGCGCTTTGGTGGAGATCAGCGGTCCTCCTAAACTCAGTGATATTATCAGAGTTAATCTCCTCGCCTTCATCCAGCTCTTTAAGCAGGTTGGCTTGGTACGCCTGTAACACCGCCATGGTGTGCAGACACACACCAGCCTGACCCGATGCTGCGCACCCCTTGCCCACCAGCACTGAAGTTGTTCGCAGCGGCTTGGAGTGCAATGCTGGAGCCATGTAAAATGTCAAACAGGGAATGTTAGTTTATCGGTTTTCACTGTAAATTATAAAATTACTTATTCTTTTTCACTTCTAAAAATTTTAGTTATTTTAGTAAAAGTAATTTGCTGTAAAATTCTATCTATCTATCTATCTTTCTATCTATCTATCTACAGTATCTGTCTAGATTTAAATGCTATATATAAAGACATCAAACTCTGACACTTAGTTTAAATTAACACACACACACACACACACACACGCCACCGGACCACAATGCTTTTCTTTCACCATTAGCCTTACCTCAACCCTTACAATGAAATGAATTGAGCTGTCTCTGATATGACACTTTTTCATCTTGGCTTATTTTTCTTTTTAAATAAGAGACAAAAGACAAAAAAAGAAAAGAAAAACGACAGTGGCCTTACATTTCCACAACACCTAGTAGTCAATGTTTTTACAAGCACATAGCTAAATTAACCTGTGTCAATTTGATAAGCCTGTGGAAACATTGAGAGAGCCATCGAATCAGGACTTAGAGCAACTGCAGATTCCATTATTAATGACACAGGCAGACCTGGGTGCAGTCATAAGTCAGCAGCGCAGGAGAAGTTCTGGTGTGACTGGCTTCATTAGAGCCCTGTTTTCAGGCAAGGTGATGGCTCTTCACTTGTCCTGAGAGGGGTGAGAAGCGGAATCTCTTTCACTCCTGCCAGCACCTTGTCCCTTTAATTTCTTTTCTGACGCTTGGCTTTGACACCTGGGAATGCTATGAGACAAGAGGAGTAGACCAGGCTCATGGGAAGGTCCTATTTAAAGGCAGTGCTTGACATAAATGACATGTCCTCCTCTTTCGTCTCAGCTTCTTCATCCTTTCCTTATTAAGGAGAGGAATGTGTCACAGTTTAAGGCATGCTTTTTCAGATACTGCCTTGCTGATAGTAAAGAAATGCATCATTTTTGCTTTGACTCTGAGGACTATCTTTCTTTTTAATTATAATTTTTAACCCTTTGCCATATTTCACACAACATCTAGACTGCATGTTAGGTGTAAATCTAAGCCATTTTAATGCAGATGTGAGTAGGTCTGATTAAATTCTTTAAATGAAAATGCCAAGTAAAAGAACTGGTCATTTTTTGAAGTGCCTTAGTCAACTGAAATTTTGTAGTGCAGTAATTTGCAAGTTTTAGCATTGGATTTTAAAGTCTAATGAATCCTGAATTGTGTATCGTGATCAGAATAATAATAGTTTGCCAATATTTCTGCAATATTGTCAAACTGTTTAGTGAAAATTATTGTGAAGCATACACATCCAAAAACGATATACTGTATAGTTAATGTATAGTAGTGCGATTTAATTTTTCCATTTTCCAGCCAAATACACTTAAGCCTAGAATACATTTGATTTTGGAATATGTAACTCTGCTCTTATAAGTGAACTATGACTTTTTGACTCTTGATTAGAGAAACAAACTGCTCCAAAATTTTTGAATAGATTGCATCAAAGGAAATTGGAAGTTATAGTTGATGACTTTTTTTAATCTTAGGAAAAGGGGGGATTTCTAAATTTTGAATTAAAAGCTCATGCTTCAGACCAACCATGCAGAGCACGTGAACTCGATAAAGTTGACAAGCCGTCAATGGCATGTTAATAATACAATATGCTCCCTCTTCCTCTAGGGGGTGCATCTTCACTATGCAGGTCACCGACTGTATTGAAAAGGTTAAGGGTGGGCCATAAATTTATAGTGGATGCTACAGCAGCATTGGAGCTGGAGCACTAATGGATGACCTTGTGGCTAGGCTGCTCCAGACTCAGGGAGATCAGATCTCACCAGCTTCCAACCGGCAGGATGACCTCCTTCCCTCATCGGCCTCGGCCTCAACCTTTAACTTGCTGATCTTTGACCAGCTTATTAAGCAGACACCTGCTTTCCGGTGTGGCTGTAAAGAGAGGAGAGTGGCTTTAATTTGATGTAAATGTTTGGTGTGACAGTATCCTTCTGACTAGAGGGATTCCATCTGTGCAACAGTATAGATTATTTACTGTCTTTACAGCATAGAATGGTTCTTCTCTCCTCATATGCCCTGAAGTCAGTGAACTCTGAACTGAGGGTCTAGCACTGCTTTGACAACAATAGTGCTTGCTGAGGTCAAAACATAATGTGGAAGGGAAATTATACTGAAAATACAGTATGTGTCATTTTGCCTTAGTTTGGGCCTGTTTGAATTTACACTAAAATACATATTTGTTTTGCAGATTACTCTGCTTACTTATTTAAAATGAGCAAATTAAACAAGTCTCAATGTGAGTGCAGTCCCCCTAAATTTGTACATTTGTAAAGATTATGTATTCCGTTTTTGTTGGAACTACATGAATGGTGTCCAATGGCATTTCCAGCATGTTTTGGATGAGACTAAATAGGAAGGCAAAATATTGAAATAAAGTGCTGTTTGCAAGATGAAAAAGGGGAAGATTTTAATGTTCTGTTTTGGGGCTTACTGTTGAGAAAAGTGGAGCTTGAGATTAGGATGAGTACGGGTACATAAACAACTACATACTCAAAAATTTAACTTTTCAATTTTCTCTAGCAGAGATTTCAGAATTTTTTATTGCAAATGTAGTGGGTTTTCTTCTGCGTTGTGTGTGTTGGTAATAAAAGAGACCTCACACCATGATGCGGTTGTCATGTGGTTTACTTTCGACTTCGCAGGTTCTGTATCTGTATAAAAGTATAACAGACACCATCAGGTAGTAACAGGAGAATATCTGGTCTAGCTGTGCCTCTCATCGCAATGACATCCCGCGAAAGAGAGAATTATAACATACAATAACAATTATAAAAACAAATACAATAATATAAGAGAGAAGAAAATACAGGGAAAGAAACCAATACTATAATGATCCATTTACATACCTGTATAAAAGTATAACAGACACCATCAGGTAGTAACAGGAGAATATCTGGTCTAGCTGTGCCTGTCAATCATTGCATACTGTTACAATGTACCTTCATATAACAGGAAATACATTTAAACCTCTCACGGATCATTAAAGGTGAACAGATACAACTTCACACAATCATAAATGTATAACTCATAACACAGATAAAACTTTTAACTCTGTTTTACCAAAGTATGCATAGTTATGTAACGAAAATCAGCAGCATACTGCTCGTGTAATGGCAGCCATTACATGAATTCATGCTTCGATTAAACATGCTCTTACAACGTTTATAACTTGGATTACTAATCTCTTAATAAAGAGAAGTTACCAAACAAACACATTTCGTAAAGCAGATCCATAAACAGTAAGTAATTAACCATATTTGAACACTTTTTCGAGGAGCTGATAAAACATACCTCTCATCGCAATGACATCCCGCGAAAGAGAGAGTGCGCCCGGAAATTACATCAGCTCTACCCTCGCACTTACACACGACGTAAACTTACGTAAAGGGTGCTTTCTGAACATTTTATAGATTAACAATTTCATAAGGGAAAAACAAAACCAGTAACAGTGAAATACTAATTATATATGTATAAAGAAATAAAAATAAAACAATAGTATTGTGCTTGTGATCACATGACCATTCATCACTATGCAATTTTTCCTAATACAAATTTCAAAATAAAATCCTCTTGCATTAGTGCCATTAGTTAATAATAATAATTTCAATAATCTAGTGTAACAACATTACACTTGCCACATCCACCCCCACTGTTTTACACTAGATTATCGAACAAACCAACATCTTGACATATCAGCGTTGTCATTTCACATAAACCACCTTAGGTTATACAGCTTTGAAGCTATCTCATTAAAGATTCAGATAAACCAAGGGTAGCTAATCCCCAATCTATCATTTGAAAAACCATGCCATATACATAGTTTCAATAATGACATACACTAACAGTCACCCTCTATGCTTATCTTCTTAAGCAACCTCGTGTTATAGACCATAAAAGGTAATTCCACCCATGTCAAATTAAGAGGTGTACATTCAATTAAATACACTTGGAAACAACAAAAACAAGACATAAGAAACAAGGTTAAACTTCCAGAACAGGACAAACTTTTTGAGTTGACATTGTTTGTATCAATCTACTTACAGGTTTAATCAGTCTACCAAATCTCGTCCATGTTCTCTGCTGTTCACCAGATTCTCCTACATTGCGACAAGAATATGTAGTATTTTGAGATGAACCCACAGGTATCTCTCTCACTATTGCTGAAACATCACAACCATGCTCAACAACAGGTGTGATAGTTTGGGATACACGGTCTTCATTCTGAACATCTGATATAAATGATGTCTCATCATTTGATGCAATGTACAAGGACACTGAAGGATTGGACATTCTTTGAGAAATGCCCTGACACTCTGGCCCTTCAACCCGTTCAGTTTGTTGCCCCACTTCATGATCACAAATCTCATGTTCACCACTGTGAATTACATCATCTTTCAGTTCACTATTATCCAACCCTGCAACTACATCTAAATCAGCAATCCATCGAGAAGTTCTGTCTACAGTGCTACTTTTCTGGACGTCAGTACTTGACGAATCACCGATCGAACTCAAGTCACATTCCGAACTCACTGAATCCTCCCAAGCAGGCAATGGTAAAAAGTTTACAGGCATTAACAGGTTCCGATGCACAGTTTTGACACGACCATTAACAGGGTGGCGAATCTTGTACGTATTCAAAGAACAGTTCTTACCCACAACAATGTACACTGTGCTTTCCCAACGATCTGCTAATTTTCTTTTTCCTTTTTCCCCTTTGTTTGCCAGGAGGACTCTATCACCCAACTCTAATGAATGACCCTTGCACTTGCGATTATAATGTTCAGCCTGTTTGTTCTGCTGCTGTCGTGCATTTTGTTGTGCAAGTGACATTGCCTCCCTTAAATCCTTCCCCAGAGTCTGGACATATTTACTCACATCGACAGTCCCCCCATCCAAAATTACACTCTCAAACAAAACATCCACTGGCAATCTCGGGGTACGGCCAAACATCAAAAAGAATGGTGGGTAGCCAGTAGTTTCATGCCTGGTACAATTGTATGAGAAAGTCAGCGTGTTCAACATCTGAGGCCAATTAGCTTTAGACCTCGGAGGCAAGGACCTTATCATGTCCCCAAGAGTACGGTTAAACCTTTCAGTTTGACCGTTACCCATAGGGTGATAGGGTGTAGTATGAGATTTGGAAACACCAGAAAATTTCAACATTTCTGCAATCAGAGAACTTTCAAAGTTTGCACCCTTGTCAGAATGGATTCGTGCTGGGAACCCATATATACAAAAGAAATTGTTCCACAGAACACGGGCAACAGACTTTGCAGTTTGATTCGGACAAACGTACGCACATGCAAGCTTTGTGAAGTGGTCGGTTATTACCAACACATCAACTGACTTGTTATTGACATCCTCAGCCGTCCAGAAATCGATACAAACCAACTCTAGTGGTGCTGTTGTAGTTATCGACACAAGAGGTGCTCTAGCCTCCGGTTCAGGAGTTTTACTCAACACACATCTCTTGCATTGCGACACGTACAGTTTTGTGTCTTTCTCCATAGAGCTCCAGTAAAATCTCTGCCTCGTTAGCCAAAGAGTGCGGTGCTGGCCCTGATGACCAGCGTCATTATGCACCCCTTTCAGGACCAAACCTCTTAAAGCTGCTGGCACAACATACTGGTAAGAATTTTTCTTGGTCACAGGACTCTTAGACACACGGTAAAGTATACCTAACCTGATTGTAAATTTGCCCCACTGTCTGAGTGTTCGTACAGTTTCTTTTGACTCATTAACCTTTTCTCTCCTAGAAGGACGTCTAGCTCGCTCCACAAAGAACCTCACCCTACTAATCACTGGATCATGACATTGCCTGTCGAGCAGCTCATCATGGGTAAACTTACTGAGTGGGCACTGTGCCTCATCCTCCAAACCCCTCAAATGCTGAACATATGCGACTGCTCTAGCTGCTGCACCTTCTTCCCAGTGACAATGAGAACGGAACACAGCTGACATCTCCTCACAGGACACTTTCCCTCCAGCAAAACTTTGAACCAGGNCTAAATCAGCAATCCATCGAGAAGTTCTGTCTACAGTGCTACTTTTCTGGACGTCAGTACTTGACGAATCACCGATCGAACTCAAGTCACATTCTGAACTCACTGAATCCTCCCAAGCAGGCAATGGTAAAAAGTTTCCAGGCATTAACAGGTTCCGATGCACAGTTTTGACACGACCATTAACAGGGTGGCGAATCTTGTACGTATTCAAACAGTTCTTACCCACAACAATGTACACTGTGCTTTCCCAACGATCTGCTAATTTTCTTTTTCCCCTTTGTTTGCCAGGAGGACTCTATCACCCAACTCTAATGAATGACCCTTGCACTTGCGATTATAATGTTCAGCCTGTTTGTTCTGCTGCTGTCGTGCATTTTGTTGTGCAAGTGACATTGCCTCCCTTAAATCCTTCCCCAGAGTCTGGACATATTTACTCACATCGACAGTCCCCCCATCCAAAATTACACTCTCAAACAAAACATCCACTGGCAATCTCGGTGTACGGCCAAACATCAAAAAGAATGGTGGGTAGCCAGTAGTTTCATGCCTGGTACAATTGTATGAAAAAGTCATTGTGTTCAACATCTGAGGCCAATTAGCTTTAGACCTCGGAGGCAAGGACCTTATCATGTCCCCAAGAGTACGGTTAAACCTTTCAGTTTGACCGTTACCCATAGGGTGATAGGGTGTAGTATGAGATTTGGAAACACCAGAAAATTTCAACATTTCTGCAATCAGAGAACTTTCAAAGTTTGCACCCTTGTCAGAATGGATTCGTGCTGGGAACCCATATATACAAAATAAATTGTTCCACAGAACATGGGCAACAGACTTTGCAGTTTGATTCGGACAAACGTACGCAAATGCAAGTTTTGTGAAGTGGTCGGTTATTACCAACACATCAACTGACTTGTTATTGACATCCTCAGCCGTCCAGAAATCGATACAAACCAACTCTAGTGGTGCTGTTGTAGTTATCGACACAAGAGGTGCTCTAGCCTCCGGTTCAGGAGTTTTACTCAACACACATCTCTTGCATTGCGACACGTACAGTTTTGTGTCTTTCTCCATAGAGCTCCAGTAAAATCTCTGCCTCGTTAGCCAAAGAGTGCGGTGCTGGCCCTGATGACCAGCGTCATTATGCACCCCTTTCAGGACCAAACCTCTTAAAGCTGCCGGCACAACATACTGGTAAGAATTTTTCTTGGTCACAGGACTCTTAGACACACGGTAAAGTATACCTAACCTGATTGTAAATTTGCCCCACTGTCTGAGTGTTCGTACAGTTTCTTTTGACTCATTAACCTTTTCTCTCCTAGAAGGACGTCTAGCTCGCTCCACAAAGAACCTCACCCTACTAATCACTGGATCATGACATTGCCTGTCGAGCAGCTCATCATGGGTAAACTTACTGAGTGGGCACTGTGCCTCATCCTCCAAACCCCTCAAATGCTGAACATATGCGACTGCTCTAGCTGCTGCACCTTCTTCCCAGTGACAATGAGAACGGAACACAGCTGACATCTCCTCACAGGACACTTTCCCTCCAGCAAAACTTTGAACCAGGTTAGTCACTTCATGACACTTCTGTGACCCAGACATTTCCTCAACAACATCCTCATTTGCACGTTCACAGGACAAATGAAACATACCCTGCACCCGCTCAAACCCAAGCGCCTCCGCTTCATGCCTCAAGATGTCATATGGTGTTCTGGTCAGCCTGTGTAGGATCCTGGAAGCAGCAAAAGGCTCTCGGCTCAACGCATCAGCTACAACGTTTTTCGATCCGGGTATGTATTGTATGTCGAATTCAAAAGGGGCTAGCTTCGCAACCCATCTCTGCTCGCAGGCATCAAGCTTTGGTTTGGTCAAGATATACTTGAGCGGGTTGTTATCCGTCCAAACCGTAAACCTGTGCCCACGAAGCCAATGACTGAATTTATCGCAAATGGCCCATTTCATTGCCAAAAATTCGAGTCTATGAGCCGGATACTTAGACTGAGCATGATTAAGTGACTTTGATGCAAAGACGATTGGCCTCGCAACCGCATGACCCTCCTGAACTTGGGAGAGCACGGCCCCAAGTCCACTCGTCGAAGCATCCACTGACAGTATAAATGGTCTTGAAAAGTCAGGGTGAGCAAGTAAGACCTGATTTACCAGCACAGTCTTAAGATTCTCGAACGCCCCTCTGCATTCATCAGTCCAATCATCAGGAGTGAGCTTCCGGACAGCTCCTGACCTTTTTCCAACACCCCTCCCCTTCCTAGGTCTCTTCTGACCGGTCATCAGCTGAAAGAGAGGCTTTGCAATCATAGAACAATTTTCAATGAAATGTTGATAGTATATAACCATGCCCAGAAATGACCTTATTTTTCCCACAGACGGGGTAACACCATCAAATTCCATTAAGTCTTTCTCGTACACATTTACAATAGCCTCTAACTTCATAGGATCACTAGCCACTCCTTCCTGAGAAATAATGTGACCCAAAAATTTGACTGATCTACGCAAAAACCTACACTTGGAGGGTGAGAGTTTCAAGTTGTGATCTCTGAGACGTTGAAACACCATCTCCAGTCTCTGTAAACTTTCTTCTTCAGTCTTACCAAAAACTAACATATCATCCAGGTAACAAAGCAAACTCATAAAATTTTGATCACCGAAAATGGTCAGCATCATTCTCATGAACGTAGCAGGACTGTTGCAGAGCCCTTGCGGTAAACGGTTGTACTCATGCAACCCAAGAGGGGAACTGAAAGCTGTAAATTTCTTATCCTCCTCATATAAAGGAATGTTGTAGTACCCAGATGTTAAATCCATAGTACAAAACAATATAGTCCATTCCCTCCGCCAGCAGTTTAACAGGAACGTGATTCGCGCTAGAACGTCTGCTTGGTGAGGGAGAGGATGTGCGTCCTTCACCGTACGGGCGTTCAGCCACCGAAAGTCAGTGCACAACCGTAAATCACCATTCTTCTTCCAAACTAACACTAACGGTGACGCAAATTCACTGGACGATTTCCTGATTATTTCCATCTGTTCCATCTCATCGAGCGTGTCTCTCAACTTTTGATAGTGCGCCGGGGAGACTCTGCGATACGGTAACCGGAAGGGTCTGTCATCAGTCAACCGAATGTGGTGACAGAACCCCTTTGCTTCACCGCAATCCATCGAGTGCCTAGAGAAAACACACTCATATTTCTTTATCAGATCAATGAGCTTGGTTCTCCAGAAAGGCGACACCTCACAGTCATTTAAGTTTAAGTCTTTGAGGCCCAGCTCATCCAAACGAATGTCACTGAAGTGCTTAGCACCAGTCACTGAGCTCTTCGCTGATAAACTACCACAAGGACTGCTGCTACTCATGGCTACATTCTGGAAAACTCTTTGTTCTTGCACATGATCAAAATCTTCCAAAGCAATGCATGGGTAGACATCAGCCAATTTTGCATTCTTGCGGA
This sequence comes from Sinocyclocheilus anophthalmus, assembly GCA_018155175.1. NCBI lineage: Eukaryota > Metazoa > Chordata > Actinopteri > Cypriniformes > Cyprinidae > Sinocyclocheilus > Sinocyclocheilus anophthalmus. Next base: position 104,065 of record JADLZN010004435.1, read on the forward strand.
GCACAATTTCAGAATTCGTCGGGTTTATCATTTTACACAGGGAGCCAACCGTCGCCCCATAAAGGCGAGATCACTCTACCGATAAGCACATTTGCACGCCACCGCGCCCCAAACCCCCCCCCGCGACCCGAACGGGGAGCCAAGATAGGAGTAGAGTTACTAGGGATTTACAGATCAAGGACAGCAGGTAGCACCTGGTTCCATGCGGGGCGGGACAGAGAGCTGCGCGCATTATAACAGAAGGGCGCAAGCCACACACCGCAGACGACAGCGAGCCAGACACGATACGGACAAGAATGGTGACTCACTATTGGCCTGCGCAAAAACCACAGCAGACTTGGCCTTTAACCAAGTACAACCGTTGTCAGGGATAGAACTACCCTCACCTCCTGCGTGCTCAGAAGCATAACCATGATAAACGGACAGGGGTCGACACTCTGGAGTTGTGGGGAGAACTCTCCAGAATCCCTCATTTGATTTCATCTCTCTGATCAGAGGTTTCAGCACATTGGTACCAATGATAAGCTGGTCCACCTGTCCACTCACAATAAGGACTGGGACACTAAAATTGAATCCATACACCTCAAGTTTCAGATCACACATACCTTCAGAACTAGTCTGCTTCCCCCCGCACCCAACCAGGACAATGTCTGCCGGGGGAAACAACTCCTGATCCAGGACTCCAGCTTCTCTCAGTTGAGGTACCACATTGGCACTCAAAGTAGTCGCCATGGAGCCACTGTCCAGCATCCCCCTCAGACAAACCTTGTCCTGTACCAAAACACTGGTATAAAACAGACTGTCATTCCGCATTGACTGAATAGTATTTTGAAAAATCACAGTTTTATCTTTGCTTACATTCTCACAATAAAACGAATAAACTGACTCAACATCAGTGTCCAAGGAGGAACTTTCATTTTGCCCCACATTGCCCTCCCCCCAATGGAGGCTCTCTAGTTTCCCAGAGGCACATCATCTCTTTGTCTGCCAGCGCTTTCCCTGGGCACAGTTTTCTCACAATTGAAGCTCATATGCCCAGAAGAAAAACACTTAAAGCAGAGATTATACATCTTGCAGTGAGCAGTAGTACTGTGATCTTTGCTGGTACAAACTCTACATTCACGACTCTGTTTGTTAGAATTCTTGGACCAACCACCTCGCACAGATTGTGCATTGCACACAAGAGCCTTTTCCAACATGGTCAGGACTTTGTCTAGAGTGCTATTATCGGTTGCTGGTGTGGCTGTTTCTGACCCATGAGGAGATAGAGAAGTTGAATCATCAATGGGCTTAAGAATTTTGGCTGTTTGTTGACACGCAACTCGCTTCGTCACTTTCTGTTCCCTAAGCATCTCATCCAATCTCTCTTGGACCTCAGAAGCTGTCCACGACTGTGCAGGTTTGCTTTTGAACACAAAAGACAGTTCCTTATCAGGGCAATGTCGAATAAACATTACAGCCAGTTCTCTACCTCAGTTTTCCAAGGATCTACCCTCCTCCCTAAGGCTCTGCTCAGCCACATCCGCCGCTTTGTTCAACCTTATCCAATAATCCAGAGGGCTCTCATTAGAGTAAGGTTTCACGGAGTAGAAATCGGCTAAAGGCATTCCTGAGCTACTGGAATCACTAAAATGGTGTCTCAGTACTGTGAACACAGCATCAACAGTCGGAGTAACCATTCTGTTGCTCAGCCAGACCTTCATGATGTCCCTGGCCCTCCCCATTAGTCTGTTCATTACTTCTTCAACCCTTTCCGAGTCTACCACTTGTTTTTTGTTTAAATACACTCGCATCAGTTCTTCCCACTCCATCATGGAACACTTATCTGTACCATCTCCGCGATAATAAGGTGGAGCAGTTATCTCAGACTTCAGTACCAAATTTAATTTGGAAGCATCAATAATGGTTGCATTCTGCATCTTAGTGTCAGAAATGCTAGCGTCTTCTCCAAAACAACCACTAGATGGCAGACTTGAATGTTTAGTCTGCAACAAACTGTCTCTGATAGCTTCGCCAATTTCAGATCCAATTTGTCTGATGAGGTTACTCATGTCATTTGAGAGTCCTGATTCATGTTTGGTGCACTCTGGCCTACCAGGTTTTGTTATTGGACTACAACTTATGTCAGGTCTAGCGTCAACTGACGATCTCAGCGTTCCACCCCTCCCAGTGCTTGCGTACTCGGAACCCATAAACTGAAAACCTCTGTCAGGAGTGGTTAGTAGCACACCCCTTCCTCTACCAGCCATCATTATGCTGTGTTCAAATGCCAACCTTTCATCTTTGCCATCTGCCATAATGAATACTCTCAATTTCTTAATAAAAAAAAACAATTTGATCCGGAATCAAAAGTCCTTAAAGTCAAATGTCCGTAATTCGTTTGCAGCAAGAATTATCCCTTCAAAAGATAAAGAAGTCAGAGTCCAAACCAGTCACTGATGAAACGCTCCAGATCAACGATGATGTCACCACAGTCCCAGGAAAGACGGTCACACTTGCAACATCCCAGGCGGTCAGCTACCAGCAAACCAAACGACGGGTCACGGCACCATTTTGTAGTGGGTTTTCTTCTGCGTTGTGTGTGTTGATAATAAAAGAGACCTCACACCATGATGCGGTTGTCATGTGGTTTACTTTCGACTTCGCAGGTTCTGTATCTGTATAAAGGTATAACAGACACCATCAGGTAGTAACAGGAGAATATCTGGTCTAGCTGTGCCTCTCATCGCAATGACATCCCGCGAAAGAGAGAGAATTATAACATACAATAACAATTATAAAAACAAATACAATAATATAAGAGAGAAGAAAATACAGGGAAAGAAACCAATACTATAATGATCCATTTACATACCTGTATAAAAGTATAACAGACACCATCAGGTAGTAACAGGAGAATATCTGGTCTAGCTGTGCCTGTCAATCATTGCATACTGTTACAATGTACATTCATATAACAGGAAATACATTCAAACCTCTCACGGATCATTAAAGGTGAACAGATACAACTTCACACAATCATAAATGTATAACTCATAACACAGATAAAACTTTTATCTCTGTTTTACCAAAGTATGCATAGTTATGTAACGAAAATCAGCAGCATACTGCTCGTGTAATGGCAGCCATTACATGAATTCATGCTTCGATTAAACATGCTCTTACAATGTTCATAACTTGGATTACTAATCTCTTAATAAAGAGAAGTTACCAAACAAACACATTTCGTAAAACAGATCCATAAACAGTAAGTAATTAACCATATTTGAACACTTTTTCGAGAAGCTGATAAAAACATACCTCTCATCGCAATGACATCCCGCGAAAGAGAGAGTGCGCCCGGAAATCACATCAGCTCTACCCTCGCACTTACACACGACGTAAACTTGCGTAAACGGTGCTTTCTGAACATTTTATAGATTAACAATTTCATAAGAAGGGAAAAACAAAACCAGTAACAGTGAAATACAAATTATATATGTATAAAGAAATAAAAATAAAACAATAGTATTGTGCTTGTGATCACATGACCATTCATCACTATGCAATTTTTCCTAATACAAATTTCAAAATAAAATCCTCTTGCATTAGTGCCATTAGTTAATAATAATAATTTCAATAATCTAGTGTAACAACATACACTTGCAAACACAAATACAGTTTAATTAAAAAGTAGTCTTAAAGCCCATCTGTCAGGGGGGTGAATACCCCTTTTATAGTTTGTGTGACGGTTTTATGAGGACGCAAAATGGGATAAAGGCATAGGTATTACAACAAGACAATGGTCATGGACACTTCCAGTGCTGTCTTCACAAACAATGGCTTTAAAACCACACCACATTTTACTAAAAGTGTTTTTTGACAAATCTAAACTAACTGTACACAGGAAACTGTCATAACACGTGGATGGGCTATGGGTGTCGGCTACCAGGGGATAGAAAATACAAGTTTGTAGAGTATAAAACAATTACGCCTTGGGAGAGCCCACCGTTAACCGCAGTGTAGCCCAACCGGTGTGTGTGGATATGAAACCAGCGCCCAACGCGACGCATACTAGACGATATCCATGACACATCGACAGGACCCACCCACAGCAGAACGCGACAGTCCGCCACAAGAAAATACAAAACGAGGCTTACAGTGGAGCGTCTTTTTTGTACTGGATCAGCCTCTACACGGTTTAGATTGTGGCGGACAGGGGTGCGTTACTATGCAGCACCCCCCCCCCCCATGTAGTCCCCCCCCGCCCCCCGTCCTTTCTTACCGACCCATGGGGCCCACAGGGCCTCCCCCCCCCACTCCATATTCCCGGCCCGAACTCTGGCAGGGGGGTCACCACTGTCGGCACGGAGACCCCCCGGTACAATGCGGCCCCAGCCGGGAGTCGCCGCCGGGCGTCGCACTATTGTTGGGGTCGTGACTGCCCACGGGAGCGGCCGACGGCAGACCCATACGCACCGTGTCACCTGGAGGTACAAAAGCATCTATCCTAAGTGGTTTCTGCTGGCAGTGGGGTTTAAACAATTCAGACAGGATTTACCTGCTGTCTTGTTGCGGTGAGTGCAACTCTTGTAATTTTGGGTGCCCAGAAGAGAGAGCTTAGATAGGGAGGAGCACTTTAGGTGTCCGACAATGTACTGTAAGTAGAGGTTGAAGTGTTGCAATGCTGACGCCTCTCTGTCGTACATCTGGATTAAAGAAGAGTCCAGAAGCCAAGTGAATGGTAGTGTACTGAAAGCAAATAAAAAAACTGGACGCGACGGCTCTAAAGCTTATAGTGAATTCATTATCGAAAACACCCGTTCACAGGACCTATGGTGGTGATGGACGCTTGTGGAGGAGGTATTAATGAGTCGACATCCCTTACCCTTACAACATAAAGCCGGATTTATTAAAAGTCCAAGATGTCTTTGGCATGCACAGTGTCGTGAACATGTAAATTGGGCATTGAAGGGGACGCGGTAGATGACTATTAGTCGCTAATATACTCCAGTTGAGGATAGCTCCCTCTGCCCGGACACAAAGATAGTAGCACATGGACCTAAGTCTCTTGGTATCTCAGGGACCCGGACACACTGTACAGTCACAGCTTGCGAGAGAACTCCAATGAAAGCCCATTGGAGGGTAGGCCTTGGGGAATGCACACCTGACCCTCGGGTCTCGAGCCGATCCTGTTATTGTTGCCCCACCATCGTGCCAACCGATCGGTGATACTTTGCCTACTTAAATCACGTGACGCATCTAACTTACTCACATGCCAGGTGCCTGGGGGAGGAGCGATGTCCGACCGCTCCCTGAGGACGGTCGGATTACTATGGTGCAATGCAGCGGAGAGTGTTCACACACACAACACGGTTGCCGTGTAGAGAGGAACGCAGCCGAAGAGCTCTTTCTTGGGCTCCGGGAAGGCCTCTGCTTCTCACGGCGTAATGAGGTGCACATACACAGTGGTGTAATTCTAGACGTCATGCTCTTATTAGGTTCTGTTCAATGGGAGAGGGAGGGGAGGAAAAAGGAGGAGAATAAAGCCGAAAAGAGAGCGATAGGAGGGGCAAGGGGAGGAACAAAAGGGCAAGAGAGGGAGAGTCGTCGGGATGGCTTTATTTGTTAGACTCTCACAGATTATCTCACGTGGCTCGCGTCAGATGAGTCCAGGAAAGCAAAGGGCCTCTCAATACCGCGTCTAGCACGGCTGGAAAACTGGAGCAAGGCTTCCTCCGTGCCTCTATCTCACACTCTGCCGCAGTAGGGTCAGTACGCCTGCCAGTTCCCACAGCACGAAAGTGACGCTTAGGGCCTCAACGTAAAACCGAGCTTCTGTTCAAAGCCATGAGCCGTGCGTGAGGAGTCGCACTTACGAGATAGTACGATAGACCGAAAGAGCTAAGAAAAAAGGGCTCTCTGATGCCCTTAGCGGCAGGGCAGACACTGAAGTATGGACAGAGGAATAGGGAAAAAAGAAGTGGTTCTTAAAACCAACAAAGTCTTTGAATGTAGAACTCCGCAGTTTGTGACAGTTAATCTCCCCCCACAGTTCTGCAGACGGTCGTGGATTTAGAGAGTTGGCATCCTTGCTGACCAGTGCTGTTTGATTAGATAACAGGACCTACTTCTGACGGCATCAATGGTCCACCATGCTGAAATGAAATGGTTTACCCAGCGGTCGCCTTTCAGTCAGCCTATAGCATGACAGGGGGAACCGCTTGCTCGTCTGACACACTGCACTGCCAAGCTGGCGTGGCTCTGCCGATTCCATGCAAAGGCAGCAGCTTGCACCAGATGCTGGGAATTAATCGGTCCCTGTGACAATCAGAGCTTGTGAGCACCTCTCTCTTCTTGGGACAGATTGTGCTGTGTTTCTGGGCAAGCCAGCATGCTTTATTCAGACCATCTTCGGCATTCTTTCTTCCTGTCTGACTTTTGCCTCTGTCTGTTTCACATTTGAAACTGTGGCTCTGTCAAAGCCATTATTGGCTTCGATAATGCTGAGTGGCCCAAAGCTCACCGCCTGGCTTGCTCATTATACTCGGTTAACATGCTGACCAGATCAAGACCCCCTCTGTGTCTTTTTGTTGCTAGAAGAAGTCCATTCACTAGTAGAAGACAATAAAGAATATTGACACTGATTCGAATCCATAGAGAGGCATTATAATCTTGATAAATTTAGTGAAACCGATCAAATTAGTATCAGGCACTGAATGAGGCGGTGGTGGTGGAGCACAAGGATTTTTGTAGAGTGGGCTGTGTGGATTCAGATGGTATGTGACCCATGCTTCTGGCTAGAAACAAGATTGCTCTGGCCACAACATTCAAACGATGCAGCTGTACAAACAATAGGGTAAAATGTAAGAAGGCTTGATTTGTTTGTCTAATCACTAGGAGCTACAGTCATGCTTCCCTTCACTTAGATATAGACATTCCTCCTTCTTTCCTCCTTTATTTTCATGTTCTAGGTTTTACCATTGCTATTATTTTGTACTCTTGTCAATGAGAATGTCTAGGTTTAATTTGAATACATTAGTTAATTGTTGATTTTCCAAGAAAAGGATTTAGGGATTTTATCAGAGGAACTTTACAAATCTGATTCCATTCGAGCAGTTCATGAACTCAAAGGAAGGAGTTTTCACCCCAGCTCACAAACATGTGGTGAAGTACTAAAATCCATCAAGATTTTGTTGTAGAGCTTGTTAGGTTCAATTGACAGCACTTGTGGCATAAAGTTACATTTTATTTATTTACAAAAAGTGATAATCTGGGTTACAGTGAGCACCTTCCTAACTTTTTTCTGTGTAAAGTTCTATCCTATTTTACAGCTTAATTACCATAACAAAGTAACATCCAAAACCAACCACAAGTGTTGTTGATTAAAATACACATATTGAACCTGGATTATTACTTTAAATCGCTTTTCTTTTTTCTCTTTTTTTGCCGTATAAATCACCAAAACCTGTTTCAATAGTAAATGGGAATGTTTTAAAGACCATTTTCAGAGGTAAATCCTTTCATATGTTGTCCTGTGATAAAGCCAAATTTAAAGCTAGTTTGTCTTTTAGGTCCTTTGTGAGCAAAATCTTTGCGCTGTGTATGGATTTAAGCATGTGCTGCTTTTATGTCATACTGGAACCCACATTTGGGGTCCTCATGGGGGAAATAATATACAACAATGATATCTTTGATCATTATAAGAACTCCAGCAGCCCAGGAGCTGTGTTGAGTGTAGTTATCATCAGCCCATTTTCTACCCCTTCTCCACACACACACAAAAACAGTAAGCACAAATCATTCCCAGCCTGCTCCATCCCATGCGCCAGTGCGGGGCTTCAAAAGCAATTTCAGCTGAAAAATAAGGTGCTTTTCTTCAATTTTCGAGCCATTTGTGCAGGGGTTAGTCTTGTTTACCTAGCCAGTACACTGGTATTTACATACCTCTTTAAAGGGAAAGGAAAAGATGGCCAGTCTGATTTATGGACTGCAGCAGAAGCACAATTTTCCATGTTGTGCACCTAATCTAAGAGGCCAGAGAGAAAGGTCGCATCAGCCATACAAATACCAAGACCCATCTATGGAGAGGGGGAGAGCATATTCAATCCCTCTGAAAAAAATGTCAGTGGACCTTTTAAGGTACAGGATTATAGAATGCGTAAAGCATCGGAGTTTCATATATGTCTTTGAGGTAGATGAGCAATTATTATTACAAGAAATACATGTGTGCTTGATGTCTGTGAAAGCTAATCTGATCGGGGGAGCCATTATCCGATGCCTTTATTTTATTATTGTTATTATTCTTTTTTTTTATCCTTTCTGGTATTATTATATACAAAGGAAGCAGTTCTCAATATTTAAAAAAAAAAAAAGCATATAAAACAGCCAAAGTATAGAACTGGTGCATAAAAACATTTTTTGATGTATTTGGATGACTTGACAAGTGTATAAATTACAACACAAAGGCAAAAATTACAGCAGGTTGGTGTTACCAAAATTTATTAAAGGGATAGTTCTTGCAATATATATATTGTCATTATTTATTCACCCTTATGTTGTTTCAAACCTGTATGACTTTTTTGTTTCAGCAGTTTTTATAATATTATTTTATTAATAAAAGTCAGTGGTGTCCAATACTGTGTTCTGGTTTGAAAGACATGAGGGTGAGTAAAAACTGACTGAGTTTTAATTACTGGGTGAACTTTCCCTTTAAGGTGAGAAAGTGGAGATGAAAAAAAAGATGAGACAATGAAGAAGAGAAAGGCACAGAGAGCGATGCCCTGTGTCAAGTTCTGATGCTCCGTAGTTCTAACCTTTACCCTGTCCCTTCCCTTGGAGGCTACATGCTACCATGGGATTGAAATAGAGAACGAAAGTACATTTGAAAGTACTTAGTGAACATGATACCGCTTTAGGCCTTTCTGTGTATTTATTCATTTCCCATGCAAGCACACTGTGTGTGAAAGACATCTTTCTTTAGTGATGCTTTCGCTTGAATTTGATCTGCTTGGCAGGGGTTGGGGGCAGAGGGTTGTGTGAGAGATGACCTATACCCAGTCTTTTATGATTTATCAAAATACCAGTCACAAAATGGATGGCATCCCGCCTGAGGCAGTGGTCTCTGAACATTCACAGTTAACAATCAATGGCCGTTCTCTCTAATTTAATATCCATTACAGGCTGACATTCCTTGTGTTGCTCATTAATATTAACTCTGTGGTATTACCATGTGGCATGGACTTAGATTTCTGTTCCTGGGGAAAAAAAGGGGGATGAAACTCATGAAAAGGTCAGAGGAATCACAGAACTGCTGCAACACTCGACAAAATAATAAAGGGCATCACAATCAAGCTATCGTATCGGGACAAGCCACCGGCGGCAAAATGACAGCAAGCTCAACTGCATTGAAAAGCCTGGGATAATGTATGCATTATTTCCCATGAAAAGTATTGTTGTTGCTGCTGCAGGCTGTAGATGGTGACAATGAGGATAATTGGAAAAGATATGCATCTTGACAATTATGATTCAAATGGCTTTGGTTTAGGTAACCACATCCTATAGAATCTGCTAGCGGGAAACACAATCTCACTTATTTTATACTGCACAATAGCAAGTAATATTTACTCTGCTATGTTTGTACATTAGAAGTAAGTTTAGCAATTAGTTAGCTTGCTTTGCTATCTGAAATTCAGCACAACTGTACGCTATAACCACTCATTAGCCCCATGACTCGCTATGCCCGCTCTCTACCGACCCACTCATCTCTCTTCATGTTGAGGAGGATCAAGTTCAGTCCTAATGACGACCCAGAGCTGACCTCTCCAGAGAAAACAAATGGAACCTCAAGGTGATGTTTCAATCCAGCTAACCACTTGGGTGTCCCAGGGAGGCAGGAACAGATGTAGCTCTAAGGATGGGAAAGGGGTGAGGTGCAGGTCAAGGTTGCCATACGCCAAGGTTAGGGTCAGATAAGCACGGCTGGCTTGGGGTCTTCACATGCCCAAAGGCCAAAAAGGGGAGGGAAAGATTGCAGGAACTGTGGATCAAGTGTTGGCCCTGGGAGACTGGGTGGGGGCATTTGCTGTCATCTGTGAAACTTCAGAGTAGCAATTCTCAGGGTCAGGGTTTAAAGACACAGGATGCTAATTCAAAAATATGTAGCTAGTTGTTGTTTTCTTGTGTTTTGGTAGCTATTTGCAAATTATACTTTTTTGTACTGTTGTTTTAATGCATCTAGTTTATCATAGAATCTTTAGCTGCAGATCACTGTTTCAAAAGACATTTGCATCCAATGTTTTCATTATAATGCTGTGAGGTACCATGTATTTGACTTTATGTGCTGATTAACATTTTAAGATTAAGATTAAGAGGTGCATTAGTAACTGCATCACTATTTTTATGATCTTGTGTTTTTAAATCACTTTGCTATCAGAAAAGTCAAAACATACCCACAAACAGGTACAATAATAATGAATGCCACGCTGGTATATTTAGCTGAAGGTAAGAAATCTAATTCTTTACTGAGTAAAACATGGATGTGATGGTGCAATTAAAATGACTGGGTACAGCATATGTATCTTTACCCAGTACAACATCAGTTGAAGTTGTCGGTCCCATATTTCTAGGGAATGCATTAACTCCAGCATTCTTATTTTGACTTAATACGATTGCTTAAGTGATTTATTTGATTTCTCATGTCTGGATGGTGCAGTAATAATGCACCGGGAAAGTGCAAAGAATTTGCTCAAATGACGGAAGCTAACAGCCTCGGAATAAAACTGCAATTAATGTCATCCTCAGTAAGAGGAAGACTAATAAGGAGCCTCTCGTTTTGCAACAGGTCCAATCAAATGTAAATGTATTCTGTCAGGTTGTGTCTCCATTAATTAGAATGAGCTAGTTGTTTGTTAAACTCCTTTAGCACCACTGGCTGTCACTTCTTAGCTAATTTACTCCTGATTTTGGCACAGTGGTGCCCATTTTGTAACATTTTAGCCTGTTAATAGCAAACCTAGGCAAAAGCACCTCTGTAATAGAGATAAAACGGTATAATAAACACGTGTTAGCATTGCTGCGGGGCACATTTCTGAGATGTGCCTGCTCTGCAGTTGACAGTGTGAATGAAAATCATTACGCTCTTCATTAAATTGAACAGAATTATCATGTAATTTAGACTACTATATCATTTTCTAATTTTATTTACTTATAAGGAGCACAACTATAGCTTAGTCTTGAGTGTCATGTGACACAATTGTGCAATATGTTATATAAGAGACATAATTTTTCTAATAAAATCCACCAGATACATGATAGACAGGTTGTAGTTTCAGCAGTGAAACTGCCAGTGAAACATACCTTGTTGGGCTGTAACGCTAACATAAACATAGCAAAAATACTAAATATTTAATGAAGATGGAGATACTGGAAACTCATTGAATTTCTCTCACATTAACATGATATGCAATGGAAAACCAAGCAGAACCAGAATAGACAGCCTGCTGGATGTTACCTACAGTACAGACCCATTTGAGAACTGCGGTGAATACTTCTTGATTTGTCGCTCTAGATATGTTTGCAAAGTATTATTCTTATGTCTATATAAAATTTCAGTGGAGCTGTGATGTGCACGTAACTGTGACCTTAACAGCACTGGATCAGATCCAAATGGGAAGTTCTGTGATTTTAAGTCTGTGATTTGTGCCTTGTTGATAATGTTTTGTATTTCATTTTTTGATACCTTGCATATTTTTACAAAAACAAAATTCTGACAGTGTACAATACACGTTTTTTTCTGAGAGTATGTAATTTATACATATTGTTTACATATCTTTATATTATATATTTCTATTCTTTATCTACATACTCGGATACAAGTTATTGTAAACTGTTAAATTGTAACAAAAAGAATAGGCTTTCTCAGCACAACAGGATGGTTACACTTTGCCGCCTTTAGAACACTTTGGTGGAGATATACACAAATCAGCATTAATTTAAGTGGACGGACCACAGTGTGTGGCTTCACTAATCATGTTATTAAAAACTTGTATGGCAATAACAACTGGGGTTTAAATGAAAGAGAAGAAAGAGAAAAAAGAGAGCACGGTATCATTAGCACCAGCAATAAAGAAAAGGAGACACAAACCTGGAGGAAGAAAGAGAGAGGGAAGGAGAGCGAGTGAGAACGTGCTCTCTCAAAGGTCAGTCCTCCTTTGTAGTCAATAATTGACATTTAAACGTGCGTTTCAGACGTCACTGATAATGTTAGGCGAGATAATGGGGGAGAGCTGCTTACACTGCCACGTAATTATGAGCAAAATGAGATGCAAAAATGCAAATGGCTTTGAGCCTGCTCCAGCCCGCCTTTTGTCCGGCACGATGACAGTTGTGCTGGATGATAGATACCACGCCGGCGGTGGCAGACTGCACTGTGACATGTGGGAGTGGAAGCAAGCAGGGAACAGAATTAGGGCAAATGCACCACACTCCTCCTGGAAAAAAAAAACATCTCACACATGCACAAACACACACAAACATGACAAATTCACCACTGCAATGTCTAATTTCTGTGAGAACGCTCTCCAATGCGCCACTTTACAGATGACTAATTGTTACAGGCAGAGAAGCCTTGGGAGTCAATTTATGACTTGTGAAAATGAGTGTGGCAAGCTGTGGCAATGTGAGTCATAGAGAGAGAGTGACAGAAATTCGTTCTATCCTTCCCATACAAGACAAGGAAGTATCTTGATTATGCATACAGCTACTGTATATGGACTATATACAGTGACCTCATGTGCAAACAACATCAACAGCAGCTGAGATCGTGTAGTAAGCAGAACGCAGAATTATTCAGAGGGAAGAAGTTCCTCCTGACTTCTATATGACATCAGATCACCGATGGGGTCAGACAGTGGGATGTGGGCAGCTGTATGCTAAGCACAGAGCAGTGATCGGATGCCCTGGTCACGCTAATTGGCGTATGAGGCAGACCTGCATGAGATAGGGGCCAGAAGAACACAAAACGGAGGGAATACAAATAGCGTTTGGGAAAAACTTCTGTGTTGGATTATTGAGAGATAAAAGTATCACTGTAAACCTTGCATCTGTGTTCAATTTTCAAGCTTTTTAAGCAGAATAATGGGAATATTTTATACTCAATGTGCTTTAAAATGACACAAAGTAATGGTATGACAGAAGGTTTTGCTAGAAAGCACAGGGTGCGTAAATATTTATAGCTTGACCAACTTTTTAATCAAGCCGCGTGATGTTAAACACCTGAAAAATACAATGAAATAATATAATTGTGCCGCATCACTACAAGTTGTTTAGCCGGCCAGTGTCCTCCAACACAATAAAAATGGTAATGAGCTTCCTTTCTCCAGATGAGGCGTGTAAACCCGCGCCTCCCGGCATATGTTTTGATAACATAAATCACCTTAGATCAAGTATGCCCTAAAACATATTGCCTTGACCCCCTACCCAGCCCGCCAGACCTATCCCACCCTTCCATTTTGGGTAGGTAACAGAGTGGCACAGACTGGCTGTAAGCAGTCATGCTGTTTGTTAGCGGCAATTAATTTCTCTGCTGCTTTTGCTCTATTCAGCGAGAAGCTTTTGTGCTTTAAATCCTGCGTCTCTAAGCCTCCCCTCTTGTTAAAAGGAAAAAAGAAAAGTGAGTGAGAGATGAGAGAAAGTGAGGTGGGGGAAGAGAGAGAGAGAAAGAAAGAGGTAGTGTGAAGCAGGTAGTGAAAGAAAAGGCACACAGTAAGCTAAAGATGGCAGATTATCTTGGTCCAGTTAAGCATGTAATTGCTTAAATTAGTTAAAATCCTTTCAAATATCTTCTTTGCACCTCATCTCACTACTTCATAGACTCAAATATTTGACAATGGAAGAAGATCAACTAAAATACAAATCTTCATTAGTTGCCAACCACCATGACAGACATTCTCTTCCAGAAGACAGAGGATTTGTGAAGGCTTCAAATAGCATGTTAAACACTCTCCCCTTTTTTCTCCCATGTGCTCTTTCTCTGTCATAATGGACTGAACTGCGTCTACAGCTAAGCATATCCATTAACACCGTTCCTTTGTGCTTCATATGCACTAAAACATCACGAAACCGCTTCGATAATTTTAAGTTAAAGTTTTCAATGTTTTTTTTTCCTGCTCACAGAATAACACCTGTCTGTAATCTCCCATAGCTGGTGGTGACTTTGCCACCAGGGCCGACACGCAGCGACACCAGTTCTGATGAGAGCAGTGTGCTGGAAACAGATTGGAGGGAACTGATCAGAGGTGTTTGTGACAGTAAAAGAATAGATGTGTCTTAACTCCTGAGACTGAGAGATTGTGATGGAGGGTGACAGACACAGCAGTCCGCACAAGGATCTGGAGATTGTGTGCACAGCTTCTGCCAAGTCTTTACACACAACCACTGTTGCTCTAGGTCCGTGTGGATGGATGCCCACCCTGTGGAGGAGGGGCTTCCTCGTGCCAGTTTGACTGGGAGCTGTTAGGTAAAAGAGAGCAATTGACTAGTACTTTGGTTTTTCATTTTTTTGGGTTTGTTGAGCATGTGCTGCTTTTCTGAAAGGGAATGCCCTTCATCAAAACAAATAAATACATAAAAATAATGTATTATTACATATTATTTTTTATTAATATTTTCATCAACTTATTTCTTTTAAAATTTATTTATTTACTTATTTTAATTTGGTGAAAAGAATTTAAGTTTAAAAAAAAAGAATCTAAAATGATTGTTTCAGGTAATGGTCAGCAGATACAATGGCTGTCCAGCAGTTGAGATAATGTGACAACAGTGTTGAAAACTAACACACTTGACTGCGAATAAAAAGGTAACAGTGATGAATGTCATCAGGTGGGAGGGGGAAGGTTTCGAGTTTCGCCAGGTGTACTTGGGCCTTGCCAAATGCAACCTTCAGAGCAGAGAGGGTGAGCTGTTTTGCTGCCCGCCCAATGAATGCTAATGAGAGCATGTGTGTGTGTTTAAATGTTATTCACACCGGATCAAACTAAGCCTACAAAGAGGTGCAAAAGCAAGGCTGGCAGACTACCAAACCAAAACACCCTGGAAGCACGTCAATACATTACATTTACTTAACACATGTAGCAGTGGAAAGTGTGTCAGCCACAATAATCATCAGCGCATAATGGCTTTTTTAGAATTTTATGTTCATCCGCATCATAAACTACAAAGCTAGCAGTGGCTGCTCTTTTTCACATGATTGGATATATTGAAACATGCCAAGGTATACAAGCTACACCAAATGCTACGCACGGTTTTGTTTTTATTGTAACTTTGGTTGAAAATTGGCCTTGAAAAAATGGTCCTTTTGTTCCTGTAAAGTTAAGTGAACTGAAAGAGCACAAATTTCGCTGTCACCTTCTCACACACCTCTTCAGTTGAAATAATTTGCTCTCAAAAAGGTGGGTGGAATAGAAGAGTCTGTGTGCTCAAGTTTTTCTACAGATATTAAAAAAATACAATTTTAATTCAGTTGCCAAATAATCCTACTGTGACTGTTGTATTTCAGCAGATATGAAAGCCCAATGCTGTTTCATTAAAATTCTAGTAACATGTTTTCAACCTCTAAAATTCATCAGTGTTTTTCAAAGTTTGTCATGAGCACCTTCTGTCCCACCATTGTTGTCAATGTCATTCAGTGCAGAATTGCTATGCACAGGATCTTGGAGAGGGAGAGATATATTCTGGATAGGATTCATTCATCTGAGTCATCTGACAGTTGACAACCTGACAAGGTCATTGGATGTACAAGCTCTCATTTAAAAAAAAAAAATAGACATTTTAGCAGGGCTGGGTTTAGGTGGGTCTATCAGGACTGTCAATCAATTAATGACAATTATTGAGCAAGGACACCCAGGGGAGGCGAGAAGTAGAACGAGAATGATAGTGGCAGAAAAGAACAGAAAGCAGGATAAATTAAGGAGATTGGAAAATAATGACAGATCATTTGATTGATTTATATTGTCTGATTTTACACAGTCATGACAATAGTGTGAAACACTCAAATCAAAGAGTGATTAATTTACTGAACATTGTGCGTCAGAATCATATCAAATATACTGTGTTAGTAACTACAGTGATGCCAGTGTTTCTTTTGAACTAGCTGTTATAGTAGGTTAAGTGATTTAAACAGAGGGCTCACATATTTCAGTATGAAAGGAATACCTTTTGATTAATGAGAGGGCCTTCATGGAAACCTGGTTAACCCAGGTTTTAATGAATAAAATAAGAATATGAATACTTATGAGACTGTTTGTGCAAGAGAGATATAGTGAGAAGTGTGGAGGCCCTGAAAAAAATAAATATCAGCAGAGCACACTTTCTCAAATTGAAGCTATTGAGAGAGTAAGAAAGACAGAGAGCGGGGGAGAGAAAGCTTTTTGAAATTCTCCAGCTGGCAGGCTTTAATTTTCCACCATTCTAATTAAAATGCAAATTAAATTTATAATTAGCAACCACAGTATCCGAGAAACCACCTTGTGTGCAGCCCAAACATATGGGCCAGCCAGCGGTGGGTAGAGCTGGGTGTCTGTGGCACCAGGGGTGGGGGAGTGGAGGAATAGAGGGCCATCCACACCCTCTCAGAGGGTCTGGAAAATAGAGGTGGGCAGCTTATGTGGCGGGCTCAGACCAGGTGCTGTGTTTGCCTGGGTTCCCCAGCTGGACGACATCCAGGCCCTCTTGAGGCGGTGAAGGCAAAGACCACCTTCCACAGTACTGTCTATGTCACAGTTCAGCGCCTGGGTCATCAGGGACCCATAGAGGTGTAAACACTGTTGTGTCCTCTCAGTCGAAAGGTCCCCAACCAAAATTAACCTCTCTGACACCCAGATAATTAATTTTCACTCATGGAGAACACCAGCAAATATCTGGAATTGCATTCTTCTGTAATCATTTGGGAAAGGAGCACGACATGAAGCTATTACTGGGGCTCTGAAAAGTATTTGGACATTTAAGCCAAACTTAAAAACACATATAATTATAATGAGAAATGCAAAAATCAGAAAAGTGAAGTTAGTTTAACAGGATTTCTTCGCAGATTCTTCTTGGTTTGATATTTTGTTTATGATGCAATGACATGTTTGGCTTTTTTTTTTAATAATGACATTTAAAAGTTTGGGATCAGTAATTTTTTTTTATTTTTTCAAAGTATTTTATGCTCACAGAGACTGCTGCATATACTTGATTCTTCAAAAATACAGTAAAAACAGTGATATTGTGAAATATTATTACAATTTAAAACAACTTATTTCTATTTTAATATATTTTAAAATGCAATTTATTCCTGTAATGGCAAAGCTGAATTTTCAGAACCCATTATTTGTCTTCAGAAATTAGGAATTTCTGGATTCTCCAAAGAACAGAAAGTTCAAAAGAACAGTATTTATTTGAAATGCAATTTTTTATAGCATTATAAATGTCTTTACTGTCACTTCTGATCTATTTATTGCATCCTGAATAAAAGTATTAATTTCTTTTATGACATTTTTTTTATATAAAATTCAAATACTTTTGGGGTCACTGCACATGTTATGAACTGATTAAATGAGGAAGAAAAATTATTAAAAATATAAAGAGGAAACTGAAAATTGGCTTCTTAGTTAAAACCCGAACACTTCAGTCCAAATAAAAAGAAAGGATGTGTCAAACTAGGCAATGTAGCTTGTTTTTTCCATTATTTTCTTTTCCTTGGCCCCATATACACAGTCACTGGTTCTCTTGTGTGTACTGGTCAATATTTCATTTTCTTTAAGGTGACCGGTCTCAACATTGATGCTGGCCAAATGGCAGCTTCAATCTCTCGTCAGCTGTCAGAGCTGAAGTGTGGGGTCAAGGCTGGTACATGTCAAGATGAAAGCCACCTCTCCCCATGCACTTTCACTTTGGACAGTGAGACTGACACAGGCTCGCCGCAGAGGGACTGCCACCAGATACCCAGTTATTCTCTCCAATCAACCTGCCCCGTGCGGAAGTAACCAGTGTCACATATGACCTCCTCAGCGGCTGTGTCAGTTTGTCACCTGTGCAAGACCTTTGGTCCTGTTGTGCGCTAAGTGTCTTGCCCAAAACCAGACTTATCTTGCTAACCTGTCAGGTCATTGAACAAGCAGGCCTCTAGCTTTGAATGGACACTTTGATGTGACCCTGTGACTTGGCTGACAATGCTGGGTCTTTGGGGCTGCTTACAGGGTGCTATTCACAGCTACATAGGCATCCGGGACAATGACCAGTTAAATAATTCACCCCTTATCTGAGAATTCCTTCACTGAAAGAAGTATCCTGACTCAGGGACAAATTTTGGCATGGGTTACTTCCCCTCTGTTTCCCAGCCAACTGTTTTTATGTTTCCTTTTGAACTCCACAAAGAGTTTACAAAGATTAATGCATGTGACTCTTTAGTATGCATCAATCTGCAGAGGACCTTTAAGAGAAGCCTTTCAAGAAGCAATGCCACTGATAACCACAGACCAGCCACATTCAGAAAAGTCAAGATGATGTATGGGTCCACCAAGGTGGGAGCCATTTTCAGACAAAACGCTTCTCTGCACAATCCCTTACATTGTCTGGCCCCTCTTTTGCAATATTTCCCCTTTTGCTGTGTGTCAGTGCCACCTGTTTCCCTATTAATCATGCAGAGAAGATATTCATAAATCATAAACATTCTGCAATTAATCAAGCTGTCAGGTCCGGGGTCACAGGTCAGCTTCGCAGGAGCCAAAGGTCGTCACTGGGGTGCGAAAGGAGTCACAATTGTGTGGCATCTCTCATTCTTGGGAGATGTCAGAAAAGAGACCGCTAGAACAAAGGAGAAATCAAAGTCCAGGGGGGAGTAAGAACAGACCTGCTAGGGTGCAGATCACAAAGCCAGTCAAATTGACCTGTCATTATATCAAGGATTTCTCGCCAGACTGTGGCACTATCGCGCTCCACCATACCCGTTCAAAATGACAGAGCTCCTGTAACCTACCGGGGTCCTCACTTTGCTCTATTTACATAATTAACAACTCCGTTCTCCTCTCTCAGATTACTTTAATTTCTTGCCGTGATCAAATGAGCAACTATATGACGTGATGTTTTTTTTATTTTTTATAAACCATTAAAGGAATATCCCTGTTTTAATGCAAGCTCAATCGACAGCACTTGTGACATAGTTTGAATTACCACAAGTTATTTTAACTTAAAAAAAAAAAAAATCTTACAGGTTACAGTGAGGCACTTGCAAAACACTGACTGAAAATTTTCAAATAATGTTAACATCCATTATACATATTTACAGCTTTAAAATATCACTTACTGTACCAACCTTCCCATTTTGAAACAGGTCCCATAACAATTTAACAGATAAATGACTGTAAAGAACAACTTTACAGCTCATATAATACAAATGTAATGTAAGTATAATATTTCTGCTTTTAAAGACTGGCCCCATTTACCTCCAATGTACGTGCCATAACCTCCTTTTTTAAAGAGACTCATCAATTATATATATAGATATATATCTCTATTGATATATTAATATATATATACTATTATTAATTAATTGTTTTTATTTTTTTATATCAGCATTATGCCACAGATTCATCATAAAGTCACCATGAAATCAAAATTGACCTTTTTTTTTTTATTGAATTTTTTTATTATAAATTACTTATCCATGCATATTTTGGTAACACTTTACAATAAGCTTAGTTAACTTTAGTTAACTACATTAGTGAGCATGAACTAACAATGAACAGTTGTATTTTTATTAAGTAACATTAACAAATAAATAATGAGTAGTGTTAGTTCTGGCAGGTCATGTCAGTCAAGCTCGCATCAGCTGACTCTTAGCTGATCCACGTTGACCTATAGAGATACAATGCCTATCACAGCACCCATATATAAGGTCCTTCAGTATTATCAGCATCTTTCGCGTTGTTCTAAAGCTAATTACCCTTCTCCATCCCCAACTCCTCCTCTTGTGCAGTCAGGATTCGGCCTTCTGATTCCCCTTTGAATCAGACTAAATTCTAAAATGTGTACATTAAATTGTTGAACATTAATGATATCTGCAATACATTTATATGTTGGTTCTGTTCTGTTTATCCTAGGGGGTTATTGCTGATCTTCCTGCTGTCATCCATGCAGAGTTCTTGCCCAGAACAGAACCATACCTCAAATCCAAACTGTATCCAAACTGTATCTTTGACGATAGTTGTCCTGATAGAAATACTGTAACAAATGTGTTGCTAATTGTTAATGTTAGTTAATGCATTGACTACTAAGGAACTTTATTGTAAAGTGTTACCATTAATTATTTATTCATTTTTAATTAATGTGCCCTTGTGATAATTAATCAAAAACATTACCTTCCTCTCCCCTTGCATCAACATCTCATCTCATTTGTGCGTCACAACAAGGGCAGGACAATAATCCTTCCTTTCCAACAACCTGTCACTCACACGAGATTGCAGAAATTAGCAAAAGACAATCATTCAATCAATTACCAATGTCCAAAATCAAGTCCTGCCCTACATTTTTTCTCATTCGAGAAACCATTTCATTTGAATACCTCACAATAGGTACGGAAAAAAGATTATGGCAATTTCCATTTCATGCTGACTTTAAATTCTATTGAACTCTGAATATTCCTTTAAAAAGAAGATAGTTGCCTGGTTTTGATAAATCCAGGAAATAGTTAGTTCCCCTTCGGGAACTCGAGCTGCGTCGGAAACGCTAGGGGAACGCCTTCAGCGATGCCAAGCTCTGAATCATATGTGTAATCAGTTGAATCGATGGGCAGGACGTCAGAGGCGGGTGACGTCATGACTCATGAACGTTAAAGCACGTGAGGTGGCGCCGGCGTTAGCTTTCTGTCTTCAGCAAATCTCTCCTGTGTGTTTCGGTCACGATTTATGTTCTGTGAGACTTATTTATTGTTGTCTGTCCAAAAGTTGCACAAGCATTCAAAATAAAAGCTCCAGCAGAAAGAAAAGAAAAAGATGTCTAAACTAAAGACAAAAAAGGGCGAAAGCAAATCGCGTTACAGACAGTTTGTGCGTGGTCTGCTTGGGAGTGGAGCACGTGGCGTCGGCTCTCGAGAGGGCCGACTGTCCGCATTGTGAGCAGTTGCCACTGCGTTTGCTTCGCTCCCGGAAGGTTCTCTTTGAGGAGGGAGCCTTCACCAGCGTTCCTCACGTTGCTGGCCCCGCTTCCGCCGAGGCGGAGCGGCAGCTGCACTCGTGGGGTTCGCAGCTGGATCTGGTGGAGGGAATGGAGACGGGCGAGTCCCTATTTTCTTCCTCACCTGCCAGATCCACTGCCCGCTCGCTGGGATCGGAAGCCCGTTCTGCGGCTTCTTCCCTCCGGAGAGTGGGCTCGGCGCTTCTCCTATCTTCCTCCGAGGAGGTTGATGTGGAGAACGTCGAAGATTCGCCCCCTCAATCCTCACAATATGAGGAGCTAATGGAGGTAGTTACTCGTGCGGTTGCCAAGCTGAATATTGAGTGCCCCACAGAGAAACAAACTGAACCGCAGAAAAGCAAACTCGATGAATGCTTTCTGCGGGCCAAGTCGCTACCTCCACGCCAGAGCCTGCCGTTTTTTCCCGATCTCCACACGAGGTGTCGAGATCGTGGAAGAAACCATTATCGGCCCGCTTATTCGTCCCTGCCTCTGATTACTATGGAAATGTGGCGGTTGAGTGAATGCGGTTACAGAGCAATGCCCTGGGTAGAGCAGATGCTTGCGAGCTATCTGTCACCCGGCGCGGCGTCGTCTCTGAAGGCTCCGGTCTTGCCCTCTAAGCCGCTGCGAACCACTTCAGCGCTGGTGGGCAAGGAGTACTCGGCAGCGGGTCAGGCTGGTGCATGTCTGCACACTATGTCAGTGTTACAGGCGTACCAGGCCGACTTGCTAAAAGAGCTAGATGAAGGCGAGCAGGTCAAAGCATATGACATTTTAGAACTGAGGAGAACCGCTGATTTAGCTCTTCGCGCCACCAAGGAGACCGCCCGTGCTATTGGGCGGTCCATGGCCGCTCTGGTGGCAGCGGAGAGACATTTATGGTTGACCCTGTCCGATATGAAAGAGAAGGACAGGGTCTGCCTTATGGATGCCCCGCTTGAGCCTTCTGGTCTGTTCGGCGACAGATACCAGGAGGCTCGTAAACAGGCGGCGGCATTCCAGCGGTTTCTCCCTCGCCGTTCTATAGCTCTGGGGGCTGCTGGGCGGGAGCAGCCCCAGCCGGGTACCAGCTCCTCATGTAGGGAGGTCCAAAAACAGAGTGTTGCCTCTCGCGCTCCCCCGCAGCGGGACCGAGGACGGCGGCGCTCTAAGGCGAGGCCCGAGCTGAGGGTCGTGCTTCAGTCGAGGAAGCCCTCGTCGAAGCGGTCCTGACAGACCTAAGTCGTAGGACTGCTGAGGGCGGCCCCTACTGGGGAAGAGCGGGGTACACCGCATTACACGGAACCACTCAGTCATGCGTCTGAAGTTCAAAATGCTCACTGTCATACAGGTCGTGTCTCAGATCAGGTCCGAGGACTGGTTCGTCACGATAGATCTAAAATATGCTTATTTCATGTCTCCATCCTTCCCAGTCACAGGAAGTTCCTGAGGTTTGCTTTCAGGGGCAAGGCTTACCAATATCGGGTCCTTCCCTTCAGCCTAGCACTCTCACCCCATACTTTCACGAAGTGTGTGGATGCTGCTCTGGCTTCTCTGTGACTCCAGGGCATCCACATAGTCAACCACATCGATGATTGGTTGATATTAGATCAGTCAGAGTGGATGGCGGTTCGACATTGAGATGTCGTTCTTGCTCATATGGGGGAGCTGGGTTTGAGACTAAACGCCAAGAAAAGTGTGCTTTCTCCATTACAGAGGACCACTTATCTGGGCGTGGTGTGGGATTCGACCACGATGCATTCACGTATGTCCCCTGCTCGAATCGAGTCGATCCTCACAACAGCGTGAGATCAGAGAGGTCCATTCAAAAGCTGCTGGGTCTGATGGCAGCGGCGTCCAACGTGATACCTCTTGGCCTGCTGTACATGAGACCCCTACAGTGGTGGCTCAAGACCAAGGGGTTCTCCCTGAGGGGAAACCCGCTTTGCATGATCAAGGTCACGCGGCGATGCCTACGTGCCTTAGACATGTGGAGGAAACTTTGGTTCTTGTCTCAGGGCCCGGTGCTGGGAGCTCCTTGTCGCCGCGTAACGCTAGCGACGGATGCATCCCTCACTGGTTGTGGTGCGGTCATGAGTGGCCACCCTGCCTGTGGTCTGTGGAGTGGTTGCCATCTGACTTGGCATATCAATTGTCTGGAGATGCTGGCCGTGTTTCGAGCCCTCAAACACTTTCTTCCAGACCTAAGAGATTGCCATGTGTTGGTGCGCACCGACAACACAGCGGTGGTCTTTTATATCAACCACCAGGGAGGTCTACGTTCGCGCCCCTTATACAAGCTGGCGCATCAGATCCTTGTGTGGTCCCAGGGCAAGCTCCTCTCGCTAAGAGCAGTTCACATTCCTGGGCATCTCAAAATGGGAGCAGACATCCTGTCGAGGCAGGGCAGAGGCCCGGGGAATGGAACGCTTACCCCGAGGCCACCCCTGGCCAGGCTCAGGTGGACTTGTTTGCGACTCAGACGACATCGCAATGTCCCCTCTGGTTCTCTCTGACTCATCCAGCTCCACTGGGGCTGGATGCTATGGTACAGACTTGGCCGAGGCTTCGTCTGTACGCCTTTCCCCCGATCGCTCTGCTCCCGGGAGTTCTAGAGAGAGTGCGTCGGGACGGGGTCCGTCTATTGCTAGTAGCCCCGTTCTGGCCGGGCCGAGTATGGTTCTCGGACCCGATTTCCCTTCTCGATGGCTCTCCTTGGGAGATTCCCGTCAGGAGGGATCTCCCCTCACAGGAGGAGGAAGGTTTTTTTTTTGTTGATCTTTCACCCGCCGCCAGATTTGTGAAGCTGTGGTGTGGCCCCTGGGAGGTGTGGCCCCTGGGTTCCTCCCCAACCCCCGAAGGGTTTGGTTTGAGACCATCCTCCAATCTAGAGCTCCCTCAACGAGGAAACTGTACGCCCTGAAGTGGAGGCTCTTCACTTCATGGTGCGGAGACCACCGGCTTGACCCAGTTAACTGCCCGATTGGTACAGTGCTGGAGTTCTTGCAGGCCCGTTTCTCCGCCGGGTTGACCCCCAACCCCCCCTTTCCACCCACTCCACCCTGAAGGTCTACGTGGCGGCCATTGCGGCCTACCACGTCCCTCTTGGTGGTCACTCGGTGGGCAAGGACCCTCTGGTTACATGTTTCCTTCGCGGTGTGATGAGGCTGAGGTCTCAGGTACGATCTCGTGTCCCTCCTTGGGACCTCACTGTGGTGTTAGAAGCTCTCTGTAGGCCTCCTTTTGAGCCTATCGAGGAGATATCAGATCGTCTTCTTACGTTAAAGACTGGGTTTCTCTTAGCTATATCTTCTCTAAAGAGAGTTGGGGATCTGCAGGCCCTTTCTGCGGCTCCTTCCTATCTCGACTTTGCGCCAGGTCTGGCCAAAGCTTTTTTGTACCCTCGTGCGGGGTATGTCCTTAAGGTCCCCTCCTCTACACCATGGCCTTTCGTACTCCAGGCTTTTTATCCTCCTCCCCTTAGGGAGCCCTACCAGCAGAGGCTTAATTGTATGTGTCCACAGAGCATACGTCCACAGAACTGCCCTGTGGAGAAAGACGGACCAACTGCTTGTGTGCTATGGTCCCCCTAAGAGAGGTCATCCGTTACGTATGTAACCATGGTTCCCCGAGGGAACGAGACGCTGCGTCGCAAGGCCATACTTCCGGCATCCCTACTAGAGCTTGCTTCACTTCTAAGAAGCTAGCGCCGGCTGCACCTCACGTGCTTATAAAGCTTCCTGGTCATGACGTCACCAGTCTCTGACGTCCTGCCCATCGATTCGACTGATTACACATATGATTCAGAGCTTTGGTAGCGCTGAAGGTGTTCCCCTAGCTTTCCGAGCGCGTCTCGACCTCTGTGAACCATGGTTACCTACGTAACCTGGTATGTTAGTTCTAAAACTAACAATATATAATATAATATAGATTATCTGAGCAATATCACTCGGGTACATAGCGATAAACGGCCTATATCAGCATGACTGGATTTAGGCAGAGGCAATCACAGCCGCTGATATAGAGCCGGTATCGCTCTCGTACGAGAGTGATATTGCGTTTATACAACAGTTCGATGGAACGTGTGTGTAATTAAACAAGAATCAACGGAGTGCCTGATTAAAACCTTCTTTTGTGCGGAACTACTTCCTTCCGGCACGGATTCAAAGCTCAAGTTGACAGTTAAACATACGTTACTTTTAGAATTCGTATCAAGGGCATGTGCTGCTTCAGTTAGGTTATTAGTGAAAAATATAGTTTGGCGATGGCGCTGTAATGTTTTTATTATTTATTAGCTCTAAAAAGGGGAATATTTATGACGAACTATAACTGGTTATGATTCATAATAAATATTTTGATTATATCTTCGAATTAACTGTAGCTGAATCAATATTACAATTATTTGATCTTTCCGTCCACCGAGCAGACAATATAATTTCAAGGAATGTTTATTTTTCTGGCCACGCAACAATAAACTGTCCTTCTTTGTCAAGTGCTCGCATTAATTTAGCAAATGTAGCAAGGGTTCAACACATTCATTGACTTCAAACTGTGAGCAGCAAACAGAGACAATCCGTTGTGAATATAAGGGATTTAATAAATGAAACTATATCTAACATATAACTAACTAAAACATATATACACAGAATGAAACAAAGTAAGGAAAAGAGAGAGAATAGGAAAGATGGCAGTATTTCACATCACTTAACCTCAACCTTTGAAAATCGTCAAAGAATCCAAAAATCACCTTGTCTGAACCTTAAACACGCATCTGAATATTTTTAAGCGGTTACTTGCATTGGTTTTCGATTGCTGAAGAAGAGTCCGGATGCGGTAGATAACGGAGGTCTTTTGATGAGTTCGTGAGGAGTCAGCTGGAAGTTTTTACTTCTGGTTCTTCTGAAGAAGGAAAAGTCCACAGCGACTAACGTTACTTGAAGATAAAAACTGCCGGAAAACAAACTCAAGAGGAAAGTCTTGAGAGTCCTGAAAGGTGTTGTATCAAACGAAGAAGAAGTTTTCTGAGCGAAGTTTATTTTGGGCTGATCGCTTTTGAGAATTTCTATTCTGTGTGTACTGGCCAATGAGAGGCATGGATTTTTGAGCGGGAGAACTTTCTTTGTCTCTTGTTTATGGCTAATTTGCATGTTTTATGGCAGGTCTGGAATTTCTGTAGTTTTAACCCAAAATATCGTACAAATCATATGATGCGTTTCACAATCACATACTGTACCTCATTGTCCGAGGAATGAAAAACAGGTAACATTGATACCAAGAAACAACCATTTGGAATAGATTAAACCAAAGATACATACATACACCTGAATATCAGTGTTTTATGGCTTTAACTAATACAAATAACGAGTGGTAACTCAGCTAATCTAATAGGGGAACGTACACACAACACATGCATATACCAGATACAATTATAACTGATTAATTATAGTCTAAAATAAAGAAATGTCTTTATGTGTGTGTGTGTGTTAGTTTGTGTGTGTGTGTGTGTGTGTTAGTTTGGCCATTTACAGCTCTTTGGGAATGTGTTTGAAATCAGATTGGGGGATGTTCGTGGGGGCTGGTTCTAATCTTCTTGACGGTGAAGAACCATCTGGCAATTTAAAACCCCTATACAAACGTAACATCTCTGACCAGAACTGTAATTTATATGCAAATGTCAAAAGGCTAAAAGGGGTCTCTTAAGCCATAAACATCCAACGCTCATGCATGATTCTACGCAGACGCTACAGCGCCGACGCTGATGACTGCCTCCGTGGCGTGCCCCGCAGTTGTTTTTATGTTTTTGTAAGTTTGTCCTGTCTTTAGTTATATCCTGCAATCAGTTTCACCAAAGACGAATTGCTGGACATTCGGAAGTACACAACACCCGATATTTCACCGGTTTTCGACCATTCGGATGTTTTGCTGGACATTGTTATCGGGGGAGCTGTGGCGCTGATCAAGAGCTTCAGGACGCGCAGACGGGGGAAGTGAGCCGGCACCCTCGTCAAGCTCAGGCAGCGTGGATTCAGAATGCTGTTGCCTAGCATCCATCTGGCGAATCTCTGCTCTCTACCCAACACAACTTCTTCTGCTCTCCTGGATAAATAAGGACTTTTCAAACTGTGCTGCTCTGTGTTTCACAGAAACCTGGCTGAAAGACACCATTCCGGACAGTTTTTAATCATTCTCGGGACTTTAATAAAGCAAATCTTTCCAGTGAACTGCCAAAATACAAGCAGCACATCACATGTCCCACCAGAGACAGTAATATATTGGTTCACTGTTACACCACAATAAAGAATGCATATCTCTCTGTCCCACGAGCAGCTTTGGGGCTCTCTGATCACTGTTTGGTTCATCTTATACCGACCTACAGGCAGAAACTGAAATCATCTAAACCTGTATTAAGGACTGTAAATAGATGGACTAATGAAGCAGAGCGGGATCTACAAACCTGTTTTGAATTCACTGATTGGAGTGTTTTTGAAGTTGCTGCCACCGATCTGGACGAGCTCACTGAGACTGTAACATCTTATATCAGTTTTTGTGAAGACATGTGCATTCCTACCAGGTCTCACTTAACTTACAACAATGACAAACCTTGGTTCACTGCAAAACTCAGACAGCTTCGTCAGGTCAAAGAAGATGCTTACAGGAAGGGGGCAAATGTCTTGTATAAACAGGCTAAATACATACTGGAAAAGGAGATCAGAGTGGCAAAGAGGAATTATTCAGAAATAATAAGGATTCAATTCTCTTCCAGTGAATCAGCATCAGTGTGGAAAAGTCTGAAATAAATCACCACCTACAAGACACCATCCCCCAGCACTGTGTGGAGAATCAACAACTGGCAGACGATTTTGAATGAGTTCTACTGCAGGTTTGAAAGAACACCCCACACCCGCCCTGAACACCACTCCACACAACCATTCACACCTCCAGAAACCCCCCTCTCCCCCACACCTGCAAATCAGATCAGCGAAGAAGAGGTGCGCCAGGTCTTCCGGAAGCAAAAAGGAATAAAGCACCAGGCCCAGACTGTGTTACAGCAGTCTGTTTGAAATCCTGTGCTGACCAGCTGGCCTCCATCTTTACACAGATCTTCAACAGATTACTGGAGCTGTGCGAAGTCCCTTCATACTTCAAATGCTCCACCATCATCCCCAGCCCAAAGAAATCCAAAATTACAGGACAAAATGACTACAGGCCTGTGGCTCTAACCTCTGTTGTCATGAAGTCTTTTGAAAGACTGGTGCTGGCCCTCCTGAAGGACATCACTGGACCCTTGCGGGATCCTCTTCAGTTTGCCTACAGAGCAAACAGGTCTGGGGACGATGCAGTAAACATGGGACTGCATTATGTTTTGCAACATCTAGACAGACCAGGGACTTTTGTGAGGATCCTGTTTGTGGACTTCACCTCGGCCTTTA
>JADLZN010004436.1:0-46502 GCA_018155175.1 Sinocyclocheilus anophthalmus
CTCAAAGAATCCTGAAAAAAAGTATCACAGGTTTAAAAAAAAATATTAAGCAGCACACTGTGGCCCACCATTGATAAAAATCGGCTATTAAATGATTTCTGAAGGATCATGTGATAATGAAGACTGGAGTAATAGGTGCTGAAAATTCAGCTTTGCAACACAGAAATAAAAAATATTTTGAAGTATATTAAAATTTTGATAAAATAAATGCAGGGTTTGATGACATCTATATATATATTATATATATATAATATATATATACAGTATATATATAAATGGCGCAAAGATATACATGCATGGTTTGTTCAACAGGTCCAATGACATTTCTAATATCGCAACCCATAGTCAATTTTTTTGCAAGACATATTTTCAATATTTAATTGGCTGAACAATCAACGAAAAGATGTACAACAGTACAATCCATGAACCGACTTTGATCCCTCACAGCATCACTTTCATTTATAAAAAATGAAAGGCGGCTTCTTTTCTGAAAACTATTCATACAACTGAACTTAACATTGCTTTAAAGCAGTGGTTTCAATCAGGGGCCTGAGCAAACTTCCAAGGGGGCTTCAAGACGATATACAAGTATTTAATATAAGACAAAACAACTAAATAACAATTTCAAATTCATATTTTGTCTTTGAAGAACAATGGATAAACCTGGATGTTTGGGGAAAGAATGATTTTAAAAGTGTGATTTTTAGACCTGGAAAAGACATGTGAATCAATTCAATCTTATATCTCCATGAGCTGACAAGCGACAGCAGCCTCTGGTACGTAATGGAGATTTTTCACAATCCAATCAATTCTATAATGAACAAAATTAAGTCCCGCTCTACATTTTCTTCTTTCCGCCACATTACCGAAGCAAAATGGCCTGCGAATGTCATTTCAAGTTCAAATTCTAATGTAGGCCTTGCCCAGCAATCTATAGTATAGGATTACAATGTCCAGAGCCCATTTTACGATCCAATAAATGCAGCATTCCTTCTGTTAGTACAAATATTCATTCTAGCGGAATTGGATTAACAATGAATAGACATGAAACCTATTTTTGGCTTCTGACGCAATTCCTCCCTCACAGAGAGCTGCTAATGCAGTCCGGTGTCTGATCCCAAAGGCACCTGTGTCTCTCCAGCTGTGATAGCAGCAGTGAACAGACTCGGGATCTGTACGCTGACACGAGTACAGACTGTTAGACAGTCCTTAGCTCCAGCTGTCCCTGCATGTCAGACATCTCCTCCTCCACGTAACAAATTAGCAAGTGGATTTATACAGGGCTGCGTGTGTATAGCAGGTTTACAAGCAGCAGTTCAACAAACGCAGACTGAAGTGTGATGCTAAGAGCTCAGAGTTACAAGAACATTGTCCCCCCCGTTTTAGTAAGTACACACTGAACAAACCCAGTCTGAAGGAGGACTTGGCTGGTCAAACACATTGAGGAGAGATGTAGCACTTCAGTGCTGAGCTCAGTCATGACTCCTCAGCTGAGCAGATGAGCATGTGTAACAGTGTGAGTGTGTGTGAAAGTGTGGTACTGTGAATGGCGGCGAACACTGAGGCCGATCTAGCAGCTACTACAGCTCTAAATGCCACAGACCTGTGTACCAAAGATAGGGGCCACCGACTAAGAGGTATATAAAATGAAGTCAGACCGAAAATAGTAAGACAAGTTTACGCCCATGTTAATCACTGCCTAGCAATAAGACGAATGGTTGCTAGTGGCACAGACTCTTCCTTAGAAGGTGAAATTAAATCAAAATATGAACTCAGAATTGCAATATAAATGAAGAATTCTGACTTTCTATTTTGAAATTCTGAGTTCATATCTCACAATACTCAAATTTTTTTTTCTGTGAATTCTGAGTTTACATCTCGCAAATTCACAACAAATCAAAAGGGTAATTACTTACGATATTTCTTGCAATTGTGAGTTTATATTTCACAATTCAGACTTCTCACAATTGCGAGTTTACATCTTGCAATTCAGAACTTTTTTTTCCTCAGAACTGGAAGTATAGCTTGCAGGTTGCATTTGTATTTTACAATTCTGAGTTTACGTTATAACTCAATTTATATCTCAGAATTGCGATATAACCTTTATATTATTTAATGCAAATTTATATCCCAGAATTCTGAGTTTATATCTCACAATCGACTTTGTTTCAGAATTGCAAGATGTAAACTCAGAATTGTGACAAACTCACAATTTTTACTTTCTTTCTCGCAATTTCTAGTACACATCACAATTCTTTTTTCTTTGAATTCTGATTTGATGTTTCGCAATTCTTCTTCTTTTTTGTTTCCACAATGAAATAAAAAAAGATAATTGTGACTTTTTCCCCACAGAATTATGAAAAAACGTCAGAACTGTGAGATATAAACTTGCTTACTGTAACTGATTTATCAGTGCATGTTACTCTATACAGTCAAATACAGTCAGTTCCCAATAGATAAAATAAATTCCTGCTCAGTTTTTTTCAGCAGGGATGGGGAAAAAGC
The DNA here is from genome assembly GCA_018155175.1 of Sinocyclocheilus anophthalmus. NCBI lineage: Eukaryota > Metazoa > Chordata > Actinopteri > Cypriniformes > Cyprinidae > Sinocyclocheilus > Sinocyclocheilus anophthalmus. Next base: position 2,506 of record JADLZN010004436.1, read on the forward strand.
AGTATAAACCTGTCTGGTTTCCCAGGACTGCCAAACTGCTGTTTAACTAGTTTATCTGGATGCCAGCTGTTCTTCCAACTTAATCTGACCTCCATTTTCATGACACTTAATTATTCACATTTAGTCACTTAACAGCCAATTTTACCTGTAGCGACTTCATAAGAAATATATTATGCGAGAACCAACAATACAAGCTGTACCTCAAGTTTCAAGAGTAGGTGTAGTATAGAAACTAGAGCAAAAGTCAAATGCAGTGCCTTTGTTTATGCCTGGTTTAAATTTGATCCATCTAGGTCCCCAGGGTGTAGCTCTTTATAATGCCTGATCAAAAGCCATAAGGAGGGCTGTGATTACATGTTTCTTTTGTAGAGTATAGACTATGCTAGCATTATACTAAGCTATTATGATATGCCACCATTTTGAAGTGTGTTCCACTTCGTGAAGTGGATGAGGGAAGTTTATATGGACATACCCTCGACCCCTTGATTTTGACAGAGGGAGCGAGTGTACTCATAAGTACACTTCACGTCATGTGACATCACATCACAGCTAGCTTCATTTACCCCCTCCCCACACAACTCTAGTGTGTGACTTTTTTTTTTTTTAGATTTACCACGTTGCACCTTAAGCTGAGTGTTTGTTACCTTTTTTATTTTTTTTATATATTTTCTCTAAAAGCCCAAGCTACATACAGGCATATAGACTGGTGCCTCAAACAAATTCATAAGGGAAAAAAGTAAATTAATCAGCTCCATAGCAGATTCCAAGTACGGTAATCAAGATCATAAGATGTTCCAGTTCAACCCAATGCAAGGGTTTCACCAGTATTGGGCACTTGTGCATCGTAAGCAGTGATGTACAATCGAGTCAACAAGATGGAGGGAAGTTAGCAAGGCAAGGTACAGTGGAACGCAGCCTTGATTGAACAAGTTGAATTGTTAATGAGACCAAAGGTTGGAAGCTCATTTCACCACAGCGGAACAGAGAGAGTGAAGGATCTGGAATGTGATTTTGTACCTCGTTGTGATGGAATCGGCAGTCATCTTTCATTCACTGACCTCCAGAAACCGGAGGGAACCAGCTTATAGAAGTCTGTTGAGGTAGGAAACCACTGTTCCAGTGATCAGAGCTTCAGTTCTTGGTACAGAAACACAGTGCTTTGCGTACAGCCTCGAATCGAGTAGAAGAGAAAAAAGAGGTAAACGGCGTTGGGAGCATTTCCCTCAGAGCACTGATGTAATTTCCATAAAAATGAGACGATTAGGAAGTGGTGAGAGAACATTATAAAACGAGCACTGAGGGCTGTGGAAGAGAAGAAAAAAAATCTATTGCCAGAAACACACCCCACCACAAACCTTAGCAGTCATGTAAACCATACCTGAAACTGCAATGTTCAATTGTGAACAAACTGTTATTCTGAGTCAGATCTTTGATTTGCTGACAAATCAACTCAAGCCTTAGGATTTATCAAGACTTTAGAACTGAGAAATTGAAATGTACAAGTCACAAAGTACTTTTATGATACTTCTATGGTGATTTTCAGTCCATTGTGAAGTTTGAAAGCAGCAGTCCTGGTAAATTATTCTTTTAAAAAATTTAAATGTAGATGACTATGAACTGTGGGTGAAAATGGAGTGCATGAGGAGGCATCAGATCACATTTTAAGACAGGCTGTGTGGTTTGATGAGGGAATGAGCATGCTAAACAGCAGATTTACCTCCCACACAGTGAGCCGACACCAGAATTTGCCATCTTTCTGCTCTGCTGCCAGTCAACGGCCATTCGCTCACATGCCAATCGCTTGACGGATCAAGGACATTATAGTTTGCCATCCCAATCTGATGCTACGCTCTTGTAGCCTACGTTGCTAATATTTCTGCCTAGACTGCCAAATGAGTCTTACGTCGAAAAATGTGAATCTGTACACAGAATTCAACAATTTGTTGTGATAAGAGAGCCACGACATGCTTTCACCAACACTGTGCAGCTCAGATTCAGAACCTACATAATGTAAGACCGCCAAGACGTCACCTGGAGCAGTGTTTCCCAACCTTTTTTTAGTTGCGGTACCCTTTGGAAATTTTAACAAACTTGTGGCACCCTACAAAATTCATTTTGTCACAATATTTGAATTTCTAACTTCGATATGATAATTTGAAAAGTATAGATATTCGGTACAACAGGGAAGAACTGCAGAATATAATGTCATACAGATATTAATATAAAAAAAATGTGTCTATCAATGGTGGCAATCAGAAGGCTAATTTCTAATGGACGAGACCAATGTTATATGACGATTTTAATGTCTGGCTTTTATACAATACTGTAAAACCTTTTCTGTCATTACCATATAACTAGCTATCTTATCTCACACATTTTTGCACACTCGTGTTTGTTTAACGTTCAGTGGGTAATTTTGGGTGCAGTCGCACAGATATTATTAACTTTGAATTGAATAAAAAATGACAAGTAAGCAGTCAGTAATAAAATAAGAACAAATAAAGAAATTAATAATGATAGCACAAATAAAAAATAACGAAAGGCCTTCGAATTAAATAAATTGCTTTTTAGTTTTCAGGTAGGTCTAACAGTAGGGTTAAGATATTTAAAAAAAAATTTTTTAACAATTATCCAAATAATGTTTAGTCCCAGAAAGCTATTATTATCAGAACACGTGAGCATAACATTGCGGTTAGCAGATCAGTGAATGAGAGGGCAGCGTTGCCAGAGTTGCCAATTTACCACACCTTGTTAAAACACAGTAGGGCTATTGCAGACAGAAACAATACTGTACTACATCGATGTTTCCTGTCAGCTTGTTTTTTGAGTGGACTTTGCGGTTCCGATGAGCATGAACAGTATATGAGCGACTGAGCGGAGCACACACATAGAGCAGAATAATACGCAGAGCGTCACACCAGGTAAGTGACTCCTTGGGCTGTGAACTAATTTTCGGCAGCAAAAATTTCGGTGCATCTCTAATTATTGGCGACATCAAAAATGGGCATTATATAATAGATGCTTTTTTGACCATTTTAGCAATTTAAAATATCAAAAATGTTTTTTTTTTTTTACACGGCACCCCGGTTGGAAACACTGCTCTAAGAAATAGACGCAAATAAAAATCGAAAGTCCAAACTTCACGCCGTTCAGCCAGCAACAGGCCTTCATTTCTCCATGGTGCTATAGTCCCATTGGTGCGGGGCTTACATCAAAGGTGGATCTGAGCATTCATCATGTTCGCGAACATCGCTTTTACACAAAAAAACAACCCTGCTTGGGGTGATAAAGCCTGATGGTTGCTGTTGCTGCTGCTGACTGTGTGCGCTATGCTGCTAGCGTCATACCGCTTCACTAGAGCGAGAGGCGACGGTAATAGATTTCACACTCAACTGGTGTAAATTCTGCCACCCGAGATTTGACTCTTTCTCAGCCTTCACATTAAAACCAGCCAGTTTGAAAGAACATATTTATGTTCAAATAATATAGTAAGCCTAACACAACTGTCACACAAAAATGTAATTAATAATTTTGCATTAATAACTGAAGATTGGTTGCAATGCAACATATTCTGCAGACATAAATGGTCTCACAAAACCTGTCTGGATCATATTTCACCTCAGAATAAAAATCAAAAGAAGATATTGCACTTTGCATGATGAAACCGACGCAATTTAGGATTTAATATAATTATTTCTGAATTGTAAAACTATTTTCATTGACAATTTTTTTTATTGATTTAAAGAGTACAATCATTTACTTTTGGGTTTTGTAATTCTTTTTACTCTTATTACTGTAAAAACAATTTTCCAATTTTAATAATAAGGGCAGTACAGTAAATATTGCCTGTTGTATATTTTACAATACAATTAAATAATCACAATATAATAATTGCATATTATACAATGCAATTTTATAATATAAATTTTTTTTTTCCCTCAGAAAAAAAAAAGATATGATATATGCAGAATGGTCATGAAAATGTCACAGTACAAAAAAACAACAAAAACAAAAAAGCACCTTCACTTTAAGAAAAATATTTCTTTATTCTATTATTGATTTTGTAATTCAAAACGTTCTTAAAGACCTTGTGATATTCATCTAACCATTCTAGAATTCAAAAATTAATTGACAATTTTAAGGGCATGTGAACAAATAAAAAATAAAATGATTTTTTAATATTACAGTGACGTGTAATCAGATTCTCCTCGGTCCAACCAGCAGCAGTCTTTATACACAACTATCAACTTATATAGTCCTAAACACAGCTTTAAAGAAGCACCCCGTCAGTCGCTCAAAAACAAACAGGTGCAGATCTGTAAGGAATGAATTACTTAAAAAAAACACATTGAACCGGTACACTTAAAATCCATCATCTCTCATTACTCATTCTCAACATGAACGATCCACAATGAGTATGATTCTTCATCTATCAGATGTCCCTGCAGCAGTTCAGTCAACACTAAGCCTTATTGATGTAGCCCTCTTTGATAAGGAAATCATAGATTTTGCGTGTCTTGTTGACATCTATCTTGATGAGCGATCGGGCCTGAGCCAGCCGTAGACCCCCCTGCCGCCGGCACTCGTTCAGCAGGGCCTGTTTGTACTCCAGATACGCCCCAGGCACCAGACGAACCACCTGACATAGCTGAGGGAGACGATGAGAGAATCGTTTAGGATCCATTATATCACATCAATGAGGCAGATGTCTTCGAAATGAGCTCGTGCCAGAAGCAAAATCAAGATTTCCAAACCTCTTTTTCTCTCTCATTGAGTTTCTCGGTGCCAGGCAGTCCTGTTAGGTTGAGAGGAGGTGCGCTTCTTCTGCCTGTGGATCAGACGATTGAGACCATTCAGACTCTCCTCATCAAGAACAGTTAGCAACAGATGTGTTGCAAGTTATCTATTAGCAAATAAGTGAGCAAAGAAATAAGCCACAGGACTGTGCATTACAGTGATTTTCCCAAGATTTCTTGAATGTTGTGCTGCATTCAATAAAAGTACATTGAACACTTTAATTTAGGGACCAATTCTCTCTATTAATTAGTTGCTTATTAGCATGCATGTTACTAGAATATTGTCTGTTTATTAGTTCTTATAAAGCACATAATAAATGTCTTATTCTGCATGATTATATTCTAGATCCCTTAACCCTACCCAATACCTAAACATAACTACCTTACTAACTAATAATAAACAGCAAATTAAGAGTTTATTGAGGCCAAAGTCATAGTTCTTGTTAGTTAATAGTAAATAGTTAATAATAAATTGTGACCAAATACATTTATTGTTCTTATTCTTACTACTATTACTACTAATGATACAATTATTATTGTTATTATTATTCGTAAAAAAAAAACCATTTTTTTTTGGACACTAATGAAAATTTTTGTATTAGAAAATGATTTGCAATGACAATTTCCCATTAAGGTACTTCTTATTAAACAATGTTCCTTAATAATAATAATACTTTCTATTATATTACTATTATTAGAGCCTCAAATCATAACACAAATTAAAAAACTAAAATAATTGTGCATTTAATGATACATTTCATTAGGTACTTCATATTCTATTATTATAAATAATATAATAATATATAATGCTACTTACTATTGATATTAGTATTTTTTGTTATTATAGCCTTAATCTTAAAAAACATGCAATTCACACCTAACAAAACAGATTTTTGCATTGGAATATATATATATATATATATATTGTGTTTATATATATATATATATATATCTAAAAGTAATGAGAAATGGGGATTTCAATAAATTGATTTAAAATATGATAATTGATCAAAATAAACTACTCTCTAAACTTATTTTTCAGTATCAGCAAAATCCAAAAACACTCGAATGTTCGGATAAAGCCAAAGAGTCTGCATATGCATTCAAATATGTCCTAGTTGTGCGGTGAAGTGACAAAAAGAGACAAAATGTGAAAGTATGTGAGAAATACAAAGAGATGTAAGTGGCTTCTTTTTTTGTCACGCGCGTATTACAGAAGTGCATCTCAGAGAATCGATTAATGTGTTTGAGCCTGCGGCCTCACGGCTGAAGAGGACGTCACTAAGATTGCAAAAAGAGACTTGAGTGGAGGAGAGGAGACATGGCTGTGAAAAATGGAGGAAATAAGCAGCAATGTACCTGAGGTAGTGATAGTGGTGACCACAGGGGTGATTCCAGCATCACTGCCAGAGAGAAACACAGTCAGTCAACAGCTGCTTCAGCTAAGAAAAGCATTTTCACTCAAATGCTTTTGAAAGATCTCTGAAAGACTGGCTGGGGCTCTTGAGGTTCTCAGCAAAATAAAATATAAATAGAGAGCCTGATTCATCATTCACTTTTACTTTGTCTATTTTTGCTGAATACCTACACCAACTTTTTGTGAAACTACTGCTGGAGCTACAAAAACACAAACAAACAAACTGAGAGCCAAGTACCCACAAGCTGTTTGAATGAGAATACACCGAGGACCAGCAGGCAGAAAGAAACCTGAATCAAATATGTGATACTAATAAACAGCATTTGAAAGTATACTAGAAAGAAACAGAAGTGCTTGCATGGCAGCAATAAAAGAGTAAAACTAATAGAAGTCAGTATTACAATAACATTATCACTATGAGTTATGTGTTCATGTCATGCTGGAGTAAGAGTAATTTTAAGTTTACATAGATTAAAACGTCATTTTTTATTACGTCTATTATTATACACTACTATTCAAAGGGTTGGGGTAAGTAAGATTTTTCTTTCATGCCTTCTTCTTGAAAGAATACTTTTATTCAGCAAGGACAAACTAAATATTTCTTTTTCAAATAAATGCTGTTATGCTGGTCTTTTGAATTTTCTATTCATCAAAGTATCCTGAAAAATGTTTTCAACATTGATAATATTAATAAATGTTACTTGAGCAGCAAATCAGAATACTAGAATGATTTCTGAAGGATCATGTGTCACTGAAGACTGGAGAAAGTATGCAAAAAATTCAGCTTTGCATGATAGGAACAAACTATATTTAAAAAAATTATTAAAACAGGAAACAATTCTTTTAAACTGTAATAACATTTCACAATATTACAGTGTTATTGCATTTTGATTAAAGTGCGATTAAGAATGCGCAGCTATTGGGTGAACTCATAGACTTCTATAAATCAAAAAACTAAAAAATATCATATAGGCTAGATATATATATGATTTGATCGGTGCATTAGGCCAATCTTTGTTGTTGCAGACTGTTTAATTGAATAATTAGATGAACAGCTTTAATATTTAATTTATTTTAATATCAAATGAAATATACATATATTACAAATAGTCAACAACATACTTTATTCAATTTTTTAACATTATATTTTCTATATTGTGTTCAACACCTTAATAGTGTTTATAATAGCGTTGAATTATTTCATATTATTTCCTGCAGTAAGGTCATTTGGAGTTGAATTAGTTACATAATTTTTTGTAATAATTGCAAAACTAAACATTAATGAAGTATTGTAATAAGTAGTAGTATAGAGAGTGAGTATGGTGGCGTTAAGGAAGAGCTCTTACATGGCAGCCTGTTTGTGGAGCCACTGCTGGCAAGCACGAGAGTCATGAATGTACTGCAGGATGTCACACAGCATGTTCCTCTTCCTGCGCTCGTCCTCTCGCATGCGTTTGACTCTCTCGTACACTTTAGCACCTGTGGGCCAGATGACAGATGTCAGACCAGCTCTGAGCAAAGCTCTCGAAATGTGACATCTTAAGAACAATAACAAAAAGCTGACGGTAGATAGTATGGACCATATTCAGATGGATCTGTCATATTCAGATGCCATCTGTCAGTTTAATTTAAAGGGATAGTTCACCCAAAAATTTGCTGTTAATTTACCTACCACAGCCACGCCAGATGTAGGTGACTTTTTTTTAGTAGAACAGTAAAGAAGATTTTTAACTGAAGCCGTTGGCCTTGGTGATTCATAAAATGCAAGTAAACAGCTACCGGCATTTTTAGAGTCAAAAACAGCATTGCAGGCACCACAAAACTAATACCCAAGGCTCCTGATGATATATTGAGGTCTTATAAAGCAAAATGATTGGTCTGTGCAAGAAACTAAACATTATTTACAACAGTAATCCATAGCCTCAGGCAAACGGGGAAGCCTGATTCTTTTCCGTGAACTGGTTCTTTGGGACACAGTTCGTTTCATACTGATTCAAATAACGGACCCGCTAGTTCATTTACGTAATCACACAATAACATAATGTATACGCAATTACATTATTTATGCACCCAATAATGATGTGAAACATGGATGTCTTATGTCTAGAGCATATAAAGTGAATAAACTAGTCTATAGATCACTTCACCATTTTCCACAAACTGTGAGATACCATTAAAACTCTCATTTCATTTAAGTGCTCGGTTCACACATGCTCATATCAGCAGAGTCAGAGCCGTTTCCTCAGTTCAGTGACTGTTGAAGGAACTGGAGTGCTGAATTAGTTGGCAAAAACTAAGCATCATAGGATCATATACACCAGTATTTTGGCTCATTTCAAGTTGGAGTGACTGTTGGGCACATTTGATAGTGAGTTTTGATTGAGTAACTTATAGATCTGTGCTGCTTGAGACGCAAACTGTTTCAGACAGTTCAGTCTGATTTGGTGAACTGGTGCATCAAGATCACTAAAAAAAAAAAAAGGTTCAAAAGAAGAATTAATCCGTTAACCAGATAGCAGTCTGGACCGCTTGCCTGAGGCTATGGATTACAGGTAACAATGTTATAAATAATGTTAGATTTCTTGTTTGCTCTTTTTGACTCTGAAGTGCCGCTGACTTGCATTTTATGAACAACCAAGGACGACGGTTTCAGCTGTTCTACTGAAGGAAAAGTCACCTGCATTTTGGATGGCCTGATGGTGAGTAAATTAACAGCAAATTTTCTTTTTTTGGGTGAGCTCTGCCTTTAACCTCATTTTGATTTAGGCTACCTCCCATGATACATTTCTAAATGAGGGTTGCATCTTACCGCAGAAGGACTGTATTCCCTCTCTCCTGTACTCCTGCAGTCTGCGGATCTCCCTCCTCAGCTCGAACTCCACTGTGAACGAGTGCGTGAGAGAGAGAAACAGAGCAGATGGAGCGGTGAACTTTTCACCCTGGCTGATTCAAACTACTGGGGCGGACAGACTGAACTCAGACTCAGCGCTGGTGAATGACATAGGGGCTTGTTTATCTATCCCGAATGGTCCTGCACACACTCATTAAAGGGGTCCTATTATGCTTTTTCACTTTTTAAATTTTAGTCAGTGTGTAGTGTGTATGTTTGGGCATAAAAAAATCTAGAAAGTTATAAATCTCAAAGTCCACTCCAAAGGGAGATTTCGTTACAATCATTTTCAAGAACTACAACGGACGCTCTTGGAGGGGGGGGGGGGGGGGGGACTACAGCGTTGGTTTCCGGGCTTTGTGATATCACAAAGCGGCCCATTAGAATATCATTACAAAGAATTCCTGCCTACAGAAATTCGAATGGTTGGGGGGTGGGGAGGGTTCGAGGTTGTGGTTAGAACGCTTGGTTGAGTGAGTGCATCAGACGAGACGACGAAGAAGAAGTGCTGCTGCAGAGTACAAGTACAACACGACGTAGCTGGGCGCCGCGGACAGACGCCGAACGGCGCCGCTGGTGTGCCTACACTCATAGAAAATAATGTATTTGAAATTTAAAGACGTGGTGCGACGCTATGCTTTTCGTCCGGTGTGCGACTGCCTGAAACTCTGTTTTTTTTCACCTCCGTGCCAAACGTCTTTGTTTGGGCTTCCGAAAGCGGATGATGTCAGGAAACAGTGGTTGCAATACATTTTTTTAACTCTGTCCATTATAACCCCAATTTGCTATTGTGTGCTGCGCATTTTACTGAGGACAGCTTACACATCACTAGTGAGTACAGTGCCGGATTCGCCAAAAGCCTTTGTTGAAAGATGGAGCAAGGGGCGTGGCAGTACTGAAACACCGTCTAAGCTGTTCGCCAATCACAACGGACTGGGACAGCTAACCAATCAAATCACATTTTGTTTTTCGGAAGGCGGTCCTTCATCAAAGCCGGAACTAATCGAGCCGTTTGTGCCAGGATGGGTAGAAAGGTATTTTAATAATGTAAATTATGTGAAAAATTATGCGTTTTTCTAACAAACTAGTATGAGAGCCTGTTCTAGTACACCCCCGAAACTAAATCAAGACTTTGTAAAAGAGCATAATAGGACCCCTTTAAACTACAAAACAGGCTAGACTGATCCTGTGTCAGCTGAGGAAGAACACTAGAGAGTCTAGTATATATAAACCAAAATTATGACATCATATACATCAAGTGTGTAAAAAGAGAGATGAATACTCACAGGTGTGACTCTCTATGAACTTGTCGTGCTCTATGGGTCCCACCACACGTGCAAAGCGCCTCATCACATCATAAAGGTCCTGCACTTCCTTGGGATAACGCCTCTCCAGAACTGACAACACAACAGATGCACATTATCAATTTGATGAAGTCAACAAAACACAATGGCTCTGCTCTAAATCCTTCTTAACAACCTTCTTGTCTACATAGGCAGCTACCTTCTAAGTGAGCATCCTATATGAAATTAAACCTTATAAGTGACTGATTTGGCACCGTCACACAAAGAACACAGGAGACTCAAATGACCTTAGCATGTTGCCAAGCTAACAGCACTCGTATAATCATAAAAACACATAGCATACATACATATTTGGTCAAATCTGTACCTTTAACTTGCTATTTTTCAATATTAAATAAAACACATGAACGTAAAATGGAGTATACTTTGAAAGGCTATGTGCTCCTATGATCACAAAGCATTTGTGTCAAAACTGACATATATTTTGAGCTTTGGAATAGGTCAGTAACATTCTTGACACTTGCCTATTTGTATTTTTTTTTTGTACACACTAACATATTCAAGAACATTACAGCTGTGCTCAATTGACAAGTTGGAAAGAATAAATTTGTATTTAAGAGCTGTTTTCGGAGAGAAGTGTAAAACTGTATCTTTCTTTTATAAATATGATAAAAACTAAAGACTCTTTGGAGATATGAACGATGCAATACTACTACTGTATATAGGTACTCAAGATTAACATGAGATTGGCAGAAACTGTGAGTGTTATGTCCCCTTTAAACAACTTTTTTAAACTCTACATCTACAAAATGATGAATAAAGAATGTGCATTGGGTGTGTTTTCGATTTTTATGATTTTATTCATTTTATGAAGGTGCTGTAAATTTAATCATTATTTATTCTATAATTGTTGTACAATACTATGGTATTTTTTACAACTTTACTGTAAATTCAGAGTGTCCTACTTCATGACTTTGTGGTGGCGTTCATATGCATTCATTTCGTAAATATATTTCTGACATAATTTGAACAAAAAGGGCTTTCAATAAAACTTGGCTGCCTTGAAGAAAGGCCATTTTTTTTTCTGTGCTACCTGACTAGAGAAAGCACAGAAAAAAGGCTGTTGTCTTCCATTTTGCCAAAGAGGTAGGAAAACTTCAACACTCATAATGCACTGGGCACATTGCTGTCCAAGGCCACTCCCAGTTTGGATAGGCTTGACCAGAGTTAAATCCGTTTAGCAGGAGTGAGGTTTTATTTTGATGGGTTGCCGTGAAGCCCTTGAAGTTTCTGTGTATATGATATGATGGTAGTTTTTCTCAAATGAAATGGTGTGAAGCTGCTGAAGTGACTCTGAGAGCAGCTCTGGAGATGAAGTTTGTGTTCAAATCCTCATACAGATGACTACAAACAAAGGTGAAATGGAGGGGAAAAAACTAAAAGAATCTGCAGTTCATCCAACTGTCTGTGGACAGGCATACAAAATTGCATTAAGTAAAATCTGTAGTTTTCTTGAACGCCTGGGAGCTTTGCTAACAAATAAACAAATCTCTCTGCCCATGTCACACAAAGAATAACTAAACATTGTTCATTTACATATACCACTGACACTGAAACAATACAAAGTGGGTTGAAAATCGATCAAGTTACACTTTAAGGATATGTTTGGGACCCTAAAATGATTTCTAGGTAGGGAGCTTACTAGGTTTTGGAACACAGCTAATCTGCTACATCAGAAAAACTGCGTTTGATTGGCTGTATTTGAAAAGCGAATGCCAACAGCAATGTATCAAGAGTCCAGCTGTGCCGAGTGGCCCTGTGAAAGCCTGATGGTTCTTCACCCACCATTGAAGCTCGGCTCACTTGGAAGGGTTGAGCGAGCAGCACTCTCAGCCATCAGCCCTGCTGCTACGGAGCGAGAGAGATAGAAAGAGAAAGCTGCTATGTGGGTGAGTGTGAGGTGTGATATTCTGCCAACGCTAGCTTGCCAAGATGTTACCCAGAAACACACACCTCTCCCTGTCACTCTACAAAAATCAGTCAAGATGTATCAAACTACAATATCAGTGCCCTCCGTGCAGCAGTGGCTGATGGGATACGAGACCGGCTGGTGTGTGCACAGCCAGGTCAAGCTGTCTTGCTCTCTTGAATTTGGGATAAACCAACACCGCTGCGAGCCATCAGGTCTTGGCCACTGCTTCCATTATCACTTGCAATACACACACACACTTTCCCGCAGTCTCCATGACAACAAGGCTGCAGTTCCACGGTAACTATCGCCTCGCTTTTGTCTTGAGAGTGCAGGGAGATGATAGATAAATAAAAATTACTTAAAGCCCTCCTCGCATCACAAACACTCAATACGTCTCAGCAAAACACGCAAACCTGATTGGATTTCCCTGCTTTTTTCCCCTGCACGCAAAGAGGAAATAACTGGATAAGCATATTCTTATCAAAATCGGTTGGCCAACTGAAATGTCCATGGGGAAATACAGACGGGTTTCTATTTACTGAGAGAAGCGACATGGTGCCCAGAGGGCATGGATCAATAAAGGCTCGTAAAGATGCAATCTCCTTTGTCATTGAAGTCGAAATGTTAATTTCATGCCAAACTATTCATAGGGGAGCAACCACAGCTGGTGAGACAGCTCTGGGATCAGCGTTGATCTGGCATTGCAGTATTCCGGGTGCTCATTGTAAACATTTGGCACAGATGGCTCGTGTTACTGGGGTAACAACGATCAGGGAGGGTTATCGCGTGGCAGTAACTTGTGGTCTGTGCATTGTAACCAACCAGCAAATACCTGCATGGGGAACATACTTTACAACCTCACATACACAACGGAGTACAAGAGATGGCAAACGCGTTTGGCTAATATGATGCACAACACCATGTTTTAAAAAAATATTTCGTCTTACTCTGAAATTTGCGTAGGTTGATGAGGCCGTGGTCTCGAATGATTCTGAAAGACAACAGTTGACACATTTCACGCTATATTCTGAGAGAAGCAAATCAAACTCAAAGTTATCTATAAGCATGACTAATGATCCTTAAATAGAATATTGGGGATGCACGATATATCGGCCACCATAACGGTATCGGCCGATAAATGCTCATTTTTTATGTTATCTGTAAATCTGGCCCTGATAAAAAATTTGGCCATAGCTTAAGCCAGAAATATGCTTAGTTCCTCAGAACCTTCAGATGCGCACTGTTCGTTTTGGCAGCCTTTTGTGCAATTGTACTTGTAATTTAGGTTAGGTTAGGTTAGGTACACTATATTGTCCCTGAGGGAAATTTGTCTTAGGCTCAGAAATACAACCACCACATCACATGCAACACACAGTAGTAGAGGAAAAAAAAAATAAGATAATAAAAAAAATATTGTGTTTATTTGATGTATATCTGTTTTATCTCATATAGAATGCGTTTGGTTTAGTTAAAAGAGCGCTTCAGTTTACCGTTGATCGTCTTTAGCTCAGCGCACGCAGTTCAAACAGCAGTGCACAACATTAATAAATATGATTGGGAATGTCGTGTATATAACTTTCTAATGAGAACATTATTATAATAAAACGTTGTGAATTCTTTGTGTTTAGTTGCTGTGTTTCAGCGCGTTGATATGGTAAGAGCGCATCCACAACAGGATCACACGTTCTGACTATAGCACGCAATAACTGCGTTATTTTGTACATATATAAGTTGTAATATTGTTTATGTTGTATTAATATTAATCTTAGGATGCATTTCCTTGAGTTAAATAACGCTTCAGTTTACCATGTTCATTCCGCTCTTCAGCTTCAGCACGCGCAGCTCAACGGCTGCTATTTAAAACAGTGTTATTAATTTGTTACTTTTTCAAAATCACTGATACATTATTAATAATAACAACGACTTGTATTTTTCTATTATTAGTTTCATCAGCAATATAGTTTAGTAATTAAAATAATTTAATTACTGTCAGTGCAGAGGCTATTCTGTTTTATTGAACTGTGGCGCATTCATTTTGATTCTTTACAAGTGTAATGATGTCCAGTGACTTGTTTACATTATTTATGCATTATTTTATTTATAAGACTTTTTTATGACTAAATTTGGCAATGGGAGAGTAAAATATTTTTAAAACGTACACCGTTCACTCGCTGCTTCGTGTTTGGGAGGTGGGCTTTTAATGATTGACCGTTTGTCATCAGGCTCTCAAAAAATATATCAACAGATTTGGACTGATTTATCGCCCACATATCAGTTTTATCGCTTTCAAAATAAGAAAATCGCGTTATTATCGGATCGCCAAAATTTTCTATCCCTACGTGCAAATGCCCTAACTAGTATACAACAAATCTGCTCTAAATATCTTCCAGTGTGTATTATATATATATATAATGAAATAAAAATTTTATGAATTAATAATGAATGAATTTAAAATAAAGTTTTATTTTAAAGAAACTTCATACCTCATTTAGCATTACCTTCTGATTAGAATGACACGGAAAGACTTTATAATATTGGTTTATTCAAAATAAATTGTTCCCTTAAAATTCAAATAATCATTCTTTTTAAATCCCCTGAAAATGTACCACGTTACTCCCAGCAAATCACAAATGGTGTTTATTAAAATAAACATGATTAAAAATAGACACCATTATATTTCACAATGTTACTGATGTATTGCGTTTTTGTTCAAATAAATGCAGCCATGATGATGAAAGTACGTAAAAAAAAATCATACTGGCCCCCATCTATATATAATATATTATATATATATATTATATATATAACAGTATAATATATACACACACACCCACACAACACCCACTATAGTGTAGTTTTTTGGCACCTCTGTATATATTCTATTGCAGATTATTTGTTTATTGCAATTATTACTACTAAGTGCAACTTTTTAAACATTAATTTTGTGACTACCATACAGGTTTTATCACCATTTTATTAAAGCAACACATCACGTGAGGCTGTGCATTACAATGACTTCACATCATGCCTTATGCCTGAACAATCGTAAATACAATTTATGTTATTGTTTAAACTGTCTATCGTGTACAGTCTATTATTTACATCATCTACAGATGCTGCTATTTCACAGATAATTGCATTGGGAAGAAAATAAACATGACTTAACCATGGTAAAATGACTGTAATGCACAGCCTTGGTTTTTTGCTTATTTAACCACGCTTGGCATTATGAGCTGAGGGCTATGTTTTATTAAAAGCATCTCATCTGTGGTGTGTGTTCAGGGAGAGTGGTGTTTGGTGTGCTGGTCTCAGATGTTGTGTGGAAGCGGAGAGAGTCACTGGTCTGTTTGTTGCTCTGCAGGAGATCTCAGACGACAGCTGAGAGCTGAGGTCAAGCTCACACACATAGCACTAGTCCTTTACAGGGCAGCCAGGCCTCATTAATGCTTATTTACACACCGTTACTGTTACCACTAGAGCGGTTTGTGTTGGTGAAAATCAGGCTGGCTGATCAGTTGCTATGGATTAGGTTACATTGTAACACACCAGATGTTGAACTCAGTAATGCATTTCAGTGGGTTGCATGTGCATGTGATAATTCGATTCGATTCTTCAATTGGTAATTATTATAACAGTATAGTATATATTTTGTTTATTGAGAAACATTTTTAAATGGAAATATAAGGAATGCTAGAATTTTAGGTTTAATTAAATAGTCAAATGAGGCCCTCGAGTGGTTTTTCTATAGTAGTAAAGCATTTTTTCCTACTTACTTTTTTCTCCGCTGTCTCTCTTTAAGTCTGGAGTGATATATGTCAACTACTGCAACCTTCAGTGCTGAAAAAATGTATGGTAAACAGAAGTTAACAACAAATCAGCATCTATCTATCCATCTATCCATCAAGATTTTTTTTGTTAATGTTTTGCTGACTTCATATTGTGGCATTGTGCTACTTACCATGAAGAATATCAGAGTCATCATCAACAAAGTCGATATCTTTCAAATCCCACTCAGCATAATTATCAAACTCCTAATTTTACATAGAGGCAAAAAGAGACAGAAATGGTTTGATCTGAATAATGTACAAATTAATTTGTTTCCAACAGACAGCACATTAAGATCACTAACCTCCATGAAGTCTGCTCGAGCCGGCATGTATCCAGCCATATCTCTGGACAGCTGAGAGTCGAATGAAGGCCTTGGAGGATCATCAGTGGCTGAAAGAGACACAAGACACAGCCCTTGACTACTACTGTCTAAAAATATATTTATATACTATAATCAAACATCAATCTTCACAGTTTCAATATTGTAGAACGGTCTCGGTGTGTTTATTTGCCTTAAAAACAAAATAAATCAGACGATCCCATCTAGTGTTCATCTGTCTGGCCAAAGTGTGATAAATCAGTGCCTGCAGGGGCTGTTGAGCACATGATGACAAACACAAACGGTTACAATTAAAGAACAACAGATTAGAACAAAAACAGATTTCCTGCAGAAAAGATGGTCTGACTGATAACAACTAATCCAATCTGTCTGACAACCTCAACTCTTGGCCAGACTGAACACGGGACTGCGCATAGTGCTCAGTAAGTGTATTAAAGGAGGATGACAGTGAAGAGAGTAAATATTACATTAAAAATCTCCATAAAATTATCAGTAATTATGGTATCAATTTAATGCCATTTTATTAGACTGATTAGAAATATGTTCAAACCTTGTATGTGTATATATTTAAACAGTAGCTTGATTCTGGAGCTCACTTACGCTTAAAGGGAATGGCTGTGTCTGCTGTCCGGGACAGATGATCTTCCATCTGTCTGAGATTGAGCAGAGTGGAGGAGAACAGAGGATTGTTGATGAAGTTCTTCATGTAGTGTCCTTCACACTCCTCTTTGGTTTTGGTGCGCATCTGGTAAGCCACGTCCTGCCTGAAGAAACACCCAGATATGTCATTAGCAGTGCTATTTATTATAATGAACATATAGCATTTATTAATATTTTTGAACTAGCTTTAACTTTTATATTTTCAGTGATCACTTTAAGTTTTAGTAATTTTGTTAGGTGCTTGTGTCATTTTTTTCATATTTATAGTCAGCTTTCATTTATTTTTATTTCATTTTTTAGTCATTTTTGTACTTCATTTACTTATGTTATGCCCAAGGCAACTTTCAACATCACATTCTCATTAAGTTTTTTCGTGTAATATTGGCATTTATTTGATTACAACTTTATTTAAATAAAAATAATAGTTTAAGTTTACAATAAGAAAAACTTAAGTCACACATTTTATCAAAATAAATTAGTAACAAAAGTAAAAAAAAACAAAAAAAAAAAAACAAACAAAAAAAAGCACATTCGTAAACTATGGTTTTACGTACCCCACTGTTTTTACGTGGTCATAGGATGCCCATTTTCCACAAGTTGATATGATTCTTTAGGGTCTTAATGAAAAGTCTATAACATAGTTTGGTTAAAATTTCTTAATGGTAGTGTAAAAACACTTTTTTCAAAAAACAAATACCCTGTCAAAAACAGCTCTTTTCAGATCAAGCCGTTTTTTTGTAACATTTTCATTTAAATGTTAATGAGCTCTGCTGACCCCGCCCCTCTCTTCCGAGCTGCTCTCAGAGAGACTGTTTACTTTATCCGCATTCCTCGTGAAACTTGCTAATTAGCACATTATTAGGAAAGGCGATTTGCAAAGATTCATTACAAATTATTACACTCACTTCTTCTGTAGATGAGGCTGGATCATGAGTGATTCGCAGCTAAAAAAAGAACATAAGACACATTTATGTAGATCGGGGGCGCATTCCCTTCAGAAACAAATGTAATCCACTGCGAGTTCAGCGGTTCAGATGTCGGGAGTAAATGACGACTGTTATGTTATTTATTACATCCAACAACAAAACACTTTAATCGCTTAGGAGTCATTCTTGTCTAGATCTGCTCCGGCGGTTAAACAATGGCGGACTGATGACAGCTCCCTCAGGGCGGAGCTAAGGTAAGACACCCAGTCAGCCCTAGGGATCCCGATCCGCCTTTTTTTGCCGTCCGATACCGTACCTAGGGTTCGGTATTGCCGATACCGATGTCCGATCCGATCCATAAAGTTTTTTTTTCCCTCATTTTAATAAATGTTAGAGTTTATAACATGAGTGTTTGGAACTGAAAAAATATATCAGTGGTACGAAGAGTATCAACCCCCGTAACATTTTTCACAAATCTTTGTTATATTGCAGCCAGTGCTAAAATGCATTCACCGTTAATTTTTTTTCTCATTAATGTACACACAACACCCCATATTGACAGAAAAAAACAGAGAATTGTTGACATTTTTGCAGATTTATTCAAAAAAGAAAAACTGAAATATCACATGGTCCTAAGTATTCAGACCCTTTGCTGTGACACTCATATATTTACTCAGGTGCTGTCCATTTCTTCTGATCATCCTTGAGATGGTTCTACCCCCTCATTTGAGTCCAGCTGTGTTTGATTAAACCGATTGGACTTGATTAGGAAAGCCACAAACCTGTCTATATAAGACCTTACAGCTCACAGTGCATGTCAGACAAATGAGAATCATGAGGTCAAAGGAACTGCCTGAAGATTTCAGAGACAGAATTGTGGCAAGGCACTGATCTGGCCAAGGTTACAAAAAATTTTTCTGCTGCACTTAAGGTTCCTAAGACACAGTGGCCTCCATAATCCTTAAATGAAGACGTTTGGGACGCCAGAACCCTTCCTAGAGCTGGCCGTTCAGCCAAACTGAGCTATCGGGGGAGAAGAGCCTTGGTGAGAGAGGTAAAGAAGAACCCAAAGATCACTGTGGCTGAGCTCCAGAGATGCAGTCGGGAGATGGGAGAAAGTTGTAGAAAGTCAACCATCACTGCAGTCCTCCACCAGTTGGGGCTTTATGGCAGAGTGGCCCTACGGAAGCCTCTCCTCAGTGCAAGACAAATGAAAGCCCACATGGAGTTTGCTAAAACACCTAAGGACTCCAGATTGTGTAGACAGAGATTCTCTGTTCTGGATGAACCAAGATATAACGTTTTGTGCCTTAATTCTAAGCGGTTTTGTGGAGAAAACCATGCCACTGCTCATCAACCTGTCCAATACATTCCCAACGTGAGCATGGTGGTGTCAGCATCTGCTTGGTGGGGGTGTTTTTCAGCTGCAGGGACAGGACGACTGGTTGTAATTGAGGGAAAGATGAATGCGGCCAATTACAGGGATATCCTGGACGAAAACCTGGATGAGTGCTCAGGACCTCAGACTGGGCCCTAAGGTTTACCTTCCAACAAGACAATGACCCTAACAGCTAAAATAACGAAGGAGTGGCTTGACAACAACTCTGTGTCTGTTCTTGAATGGTCCAGCCAGAGCCCTGACTTAAACCCATTGAGCATCTCTGAGAGACCTAAAATGGCTGTCCACCAACGTTTACCATCCCACCTGACAGAACTGGAGAGGATCTGCAAAGAGGAATGGCAGAGGATCCCCAAATCCAGGTGTGAAAAACTTGTTGCATCTTTCCCAAAAAGACTCGTGGCTGTATTAGATCAAAAGGGTGTTTCTACTAAATGCTGAGCAAAGGGTCTGAATACTTAGACCATGTGATATTTCAGTTTTTTCTTTTAATAATCCTGCAAAAAGCAACAATTCTGTGTTTTTCTTTCAATATGGGGTGCTTTGTGTACATTAATGAGAAAAAAAAATAACTTAAATGATTTTAGAAATGGCTGCAATATAACAAAGAGTGAAAAATTTAGGGGTCTGAATACTTTCCGTACCCACTGTATATAGCTGATTATATACTCGTGTGTGGAATTGATAATCAATTCTTCATCACAATCTATCTAATACAGACTACTTCATTATAAGAAAAATTACATAAACAAATCTGAAAAAATATGGCCATGGACGTGGGTAACGGAAGTATCAACCCCCTAAAGTTGTCACTCTTGTTATATGCAGCATTTCACATCATTTGAGTTAATTTTTTCCTCAGAATGTACACACACGCCCCCATATGCCAGCAACACAGAATTGTTGATTTTTGCAGATTTATTAAAAAAGATTAACTGAAATATCACATGGTCCTAAGTCTTCAGACCCTTTGCTCAGTATTTAGTAGAATCACCCTTTTGATCTAATACAGCCATGAGTTTTTTGGGAAAGATGCAACAAGTTTTTCACATTTGGATTTGGGGATCCTCTGCCATTCCTTTTTGCAGATCCTCTCCAGTTCTGTCAGTTTGGATTGTAAACGTTGGTGGACAGCAATTTTTATGTCTCTCCAGAGATGCTCAGTTGGGTTTAAGTTAGGGCTCTGGCTGGGCCATTCAAGAAAAGTCACAGAGTTTTTGTGAAGCCACTCCTTCGTTATTTTAGTTATTTTTGTGTGCTTAGGGTCATTGTCTTGTTGAAGGTAAACCTTCGGCCCAGTCTGAGGTCCTGAGCACTCTGGAGAAGGTTTTTTTCCAGGATATCCCTGTACTTGGCCGATTCATCTTTCCCTCGATTGCAACCAGTCGTCCTGTTTCTGCAGCTGAAAAACACCCCCACAGCAGGATGCTGCCACCACCATGCTTCACTGTTGGCTTGCATTGATGAGCAGTGCCTGGTTTTCTCCACATTATACCGCTTAGAATTAAGGCCAAAAATTCTATCTTGGTCTCATCAGACCACATAATCTTATTTCTCACCATCTTGGAATACTTCAGGTGTTTTTTAGCAAACTCCACGCGGGCTTTCATGTGTCTTGCCCTGAGGAGAGGCTTCCGTCGGGCCACTTTGCCATAAAGCCCTGACTGGTGGAGGTGCTGCAGTGATGGTTGACTTTCTACATTTTTCTCCCATCTCCCGACTGCATCTCTCTGGAGCTCAGCCACAGTGATCTTTGTGTTCTTCTTTACCTCTCTCATCAAGGCTCTTCTCCCCCGGTAGCTCAGTTTGGCCGGATGGCCAGCTGTAGGAAGGGTTCTGGTCGTCCCAAATGCCTTCCATTTAAGGATTATGGAGGCCACTGTGCTCTTAGGAACCTTAAGTGCAGCATATTTTTTTTTGTAACCTTGGCCAGATCTGTCCCTTGCCACAATTCTGTCTCTGAGCTCTTCATGCAGTTCTTTGACCTCAATGATTCTCATTTGCTCTGCATGCACTGTGAGCTGTAAGGTCTTAGGTCAGGTGTGTGGCTTTCCTAATCAAGTAAAATCAGTAAAATCAAACACAGCTGGACTCAAATTAAGGTGTAGAACCATCTCAAAGATGATCAGAAGAAATGGACAGCCCCTTAGTAATATATGAGTGGCCCACAGCAAAGGGTGTGAATACTTAGGGCCATGTGATATTTCAGTTGTTCTTTTTAATAAATCTGCAAAAATTCAACAATTCTGTGTTTTTCTGTCAATTGGGGGTGCTGTGTGTACATTAATGAGGAAAACAATTAACTTAAATGATTTAGCAAATGGCAGCAATATAACAAAAAGTGAAAAATTTAAAGGGGTCTGAATAATTTCCGTACCCACTGTATATGTATAATCTATGACAAAAAATGATCATAAACTATGTTAGTGGTTAATTTGGCAGCAAAAGTTATTTTAGAAAAATCAGTGCACAATTTTAGAATACCAAACATTTAGTGAAAAAAACTATTTTGTGTGGGGAACAAATAAAAGTGTTAAATATGGTAAAATGTTACACATTGCTAATTGTATTATTATAAAATCCATTCATTAAAACATTCATGAATGTATTTATATACACATGTATTTACTATAAAATTAAAATACATTCATTTTAAATGTATAGCATATTTGTTAATAAGGCAACAACTCTGAGATCGTTTTTTCACAGGAAACCCTCTATGTACACCCTTGGCAATGACTCACCATCGCCTAGTATATTTTTTGTTTACCTTGCAGAACTGAAAGACTACTATATATAATAAATAAATTATATATATTAACAGTTATTCCTTTTTACAAAATATATCAGTTTGTAAAATGGCACAGTTTTTTTAAATATCTGAAAGTACACTCTTAATATCAGTCAGTCAAGCAGTATAATATTATAATCAAGTATTATTTAATAATAGAAGTTCAGTAATTAGAATTAAAACTTAACCGTGGACTGGTGCTGGTGCTTTTTTTGGTAATTCAGTGTTCCTGTAAAAAAAAAAACCGAACAATAACACTGATAAGATATTATTATTATTATTATAATACGAATTCTACTAATAAGAACAATAAAAAAACGCACTAAGGATTAATGAGCTACTGGATTCATGAATATTTATCGGGTTGTGTGCGTTTGCTCGAACTGTTTCGCTGAAATCAAAACAGGTAATAATATATAGGTGAGCACCAGCCAATGAGATTACCGTTTGGGCATTAGTTCCGCCTACAACAGGAAAACCCGGCAGTTCTTAAAAACTGAAGAATTCCAAATTAACTCCATTATTTTGACAGGAAAATAAAACAAACAGAATATGCTTTACATGTAGCGCGTCGATTCAGCATGTTTCTTAAACCCGCTCGCTCTCGCTCCTCTGTCACACAGTGGAGAAAGCGGATGGCGAGTCGTGCGTCTTCACACAGCCTCGACATTTACACAATACACAAACACATGAGCGCAGCGCACCTTCAGATGAACTGAAAGATTCAGATCGCGTTTGAACGAGAGTCAAACTCTGAAGCGTTCAGTCAGTGGTTCTGTGAGTGAAACTATATTCTGTGCTAATCATATACGTCAGCCTCCAACTCACACACTGGGCGGTAAAATCTGAGAATTGATTAGCTCGGCTAGATATTAACATCATTTAGTTCGCCCAGATGAAGATTTATGTCCGCTATGCAGTGATTTACGCCCAATTGTAAGGGTTTGACAGGCATGAGCACAAGCGCTTCGTGTTAAAAAGTGCACGCACAAAGGAAGTAGAAATTGATGCGTAAGTGTATTAATCGTGGCCACAGTTATTGAGCATTTCTTTTACATTTTAAATTTCAGTTACTGTCCTTAAAAACTATTTATGTCGTTTCTACGCCGTGTTTGGTTCTCACAGAACACCCGGTAGCACGTCCCAAACAACATTAAACTCCGCAAGAAGAAAGCTTTTTTGCAATCATGACATATATTTACAAATCCCGTATACTTGAACACATAATGATCTTGGAGTAGAGCTTAACACCCGAGCTGACCTGCTGTAACCGCACGCGACCAGGAGTTAAAGGCTGCACGAATGACTTGACTCCCCAGCGAAACCGAGTTTGTGTGACTTTAATGTAAAGACTTAAATATTCCTATGTAGCCCACTTAAGCTATCGTATTGCGGTTCAGAATAACACAGGAATATTTCGCACAATCGAAAAAAAAATCTCGTATTTTGATCTGGCTCGCTCTGACCGATACACGATCTGGCAAAGAATGGCAGTATCGGAGCCGATACCCGTTATGAATATCGGATCGGCGCATCCCTAGTCCAGTCTGCTGAAACGCTGAGTATTTTTTTGTTAGCGTCTAGTTACTATGGGAAAATTCTGTAACAACTGTCAAAGCTGTTTTTTTCCCATCACATTTAGGTAGTTACATGCTGTCCAATAGCAGATCAGTGATCTGCTAAACAAGGCATATACATCCAAAACAAATATTTCAATTAACCAAAACTATTTTAATAGTTTTAGTAAACAACAAAAACACTGGTCACATATTTGATCAAAAATACCTAATTTAGGGTTTCCACATGTTCTTAATTCCGAAATCAAGATACATTTAATTGACAAGCAAAATGACAAAAATAAGATGTTTTCTGTCAAATTTATAAAAATGAAGTGAGTTTATGATACAAATATCAACCAATGGGCTCAGAAAAATCTACATAATTGAAAAGAAAAACTAATTTTCATACCCCGCTCGCTGACAGATGTTAGTTCATATTTTTAAGCATAAACTCACTCAATTTTGTTCAATTTCAAAGAAAACAAGACGTCATATTTTCATTTTGCATTTCAAATAAATATATCTTTATTTAGATGTTGATTTGTTCTGGGGCAAATATAAAGTATTTATTTTTAACAATGCATCCACATTTTACTTATTACTTAATACGGTTCTGCTCTGATTTATAATGTTTTTTTGAACCTGCAGATCCCTGTCTACCCGAGCCCCTTAGGAACAGCAGATTAGAAGGCAAGATGCTGACAGTTACCAAACCCACGTCCATGACGCCTCTCACAGAGCCTCTCCTCCTGCGCCGTGTTCCAGCCTGGCTCTAACACGGGGAAAATCGGATGTCCCTAAAGCAAGTCTATTCAAGGTAAATGTGTAATTGTATTTACAGGTGTCACACAGATACAGGAGTATAAGCTTATGGAGCACAGAATGCAAAAAATTACGCTTTTTTTTTTTTTTTTAAGTTAAATAACTAATAATAAAAAAATGTCTTTGTTTTGCACATTTCTGGTTTAACAAATGTTTAAAGCAACCATTCATTTAAATCTTCAATTCAAATGTTCAATCTACGCATAAAATCCATTTTTACTTATAAACCTTTTATATTCAGTGCAATCATTTGAATTCAAACTGCTCTCTTTACCATGATTTCATACTTGTGGTCACTCTGGTGCTTTTTATACTCGTATCCTCTAGTAAAGCACTGCGACAGAGAAATTAAATCACATAGTACACATTAAATTACCAGTGACAGTATATGTTTTGTGCAGTCAGAGAGTAATGAGACCCTCAATCCAGCGACTCACCTGCAGACACAGGAGGAAAGGTGACGGTCCACATTCAGCACATTTAATGTAAGGCTCCACTAGATATGAGGAACATCCTCGACAGGGAGGCTTATCGAAAGGATCATCTGAGGAGACATAAACACTTATTTACAGAATGAAGTTATCATTTCAACAGACCTATATCCTGTACCAAAAACATGCCAACTAGTTTCCAGCTTCACATCACAGCATTTTATTGAATTTGGCTGATTACAATATGTCCCCAAGGTCAAGTTATGTGCAGTGTTAATAAAATAGAGTTACATTACAGCTGTAAAGTTATTATTGAAGGATAACATTAATTAAAACATAATTAATGAGAAATATAATTATATTATTCTGACAATTAAAAAATATGTTGCTAAAAATATTTTTTTTATGTTATTGTTTTACAATATTTTGATAAAATATATATGCCGTCAAAAAACTCGGTGTCTCAATTAAGATCTGCCTACATATTAAAGAAGTCTCTTAAGCTCCTCCTCAGGTCTGTATTTATATGGTCAATAATACAGAAAAAACTGTAATATTGTGAATATTATTACAATTTAAAACAACCGTGTTCTATATTACTATCCTTTAAAATATAATTTATTTCGGTGATCAAATCTGAATTTTCAGCATCATTACTCCTGTTTTCAGTGTCACGTGATACTTCAGAAATCACTCTAATATGCTGATTTAATACCAATGTTAGAAACAGTTTTTGCTGCTTAATATCATTATTATTTTTTTTTTTGGTACGTGATACTTTTTTAGGATTCTTTGATGAATAAAAGGTTAAAAAGACAGCATTTATTCAAAATCGAAACCTTTTGTAACAATATAAGTCTTTACTGCCACTTTTTTTTTCAATTTTACACATCTTTGCTTAATAAAAGTATTAATTTCCTTCAAAAAAAAAAAAAGTACTGACCCACCACACCCAAACTTTTGACGGTATGTGATATAGGAATTGCTACACAAAATTTCCGTATTTTCTATAAAAACGGTATACAGACATCCTTGTCGCTACGAAACCTAGTGTGGTCCTGTAGGACAGTAGCAAAGAATGTGCTAAAGATTTAAAGTGACAGTGCATAATTTTTGGTTGGCTGCATTGTGATCTACATAGTCTTTTTAAATATCATCTACTGATTCTTGTTCTAACACTGCAGACACATCACGATTTGCTTAATAGAACCATATGAATACACTGAAATCTGTCTTCGCCCCGTTCTATAAATCATTGTCAAACAATGTATATTAGTCCTGTTTTGCTCAAAAAAAAATTAACAGGACCTAACGTTGATACAGTTAGTATTGCAAGTAATTGCCTAGATATTTTCTTTTCTGTTAGTCACTATCTACTGTCCAGCCACTGTTCTCTTCGATCTTATGTGTGTCCGTTTGACTGAAGTGCATTGGTTTCTATGGCAATGCCGTTGCGTTGTTATGCCTACGCTAAAAACAACAATAAGAGCAATACAGTTTGCAATACAGATACTGTCTTACGACATGACATGTTGCCGTCGCGCTCAATTATTATTATTATTATGTATTTCGTCTTATGAGGCAGCTTCAGAAAGGCAGGGAGCTGGAATGTGCGACTTTATACCGTGCTGCCATCTCCGCGAACAAATGTGGAGGTGGTGCTGTGCTCCTATCCCTGCCCTCAAGGGTGAGGCTACTAGCAGGTATACTTGTTCGTTTTTTCCGCTGACTTTGACAGTTCGCAACGACACCCGCTTGTCCTGTCGGAAGACATTTATATGCTTTCCTACAAAAATATCTGACGTGTTCACGTTTTACGTGCGTGAGACAACGTGACCAAGTACACTCTGCATCCGATCTGAGCGGTCAGACTGCACCCCCGGGGGAAAAAAAAAAAAATTTTGCAGTGAATGCGACTTGAAAAGGATTCCGAACCACGTACGAATGTAGCTCGAATCGGATTTGCAGGAATCGGATTTCATGTAGTTCGTTGCCGTGCAGACTATCTAAATATGATCGGATTTGGGCTGACAGTCTGAACAAGGCTTATGTTACTATGGCAAGATTCTGTAACGAATCGTTTCCTTTTCTCATTTAGGTAACTTAGTTACCTTCCCTTGAATAGCAAATCTGTGATGTGACTAAACGGCGTACTTACTTCCAAAAGACGCCAGGCGATCCATGCTGCAGATGAGGATGTCAGATCAGGAAAAATGTAAAACCTTCCTTCTTAACCGTTTTAAACGCAGTTGAGATCTGTACAGCTTTTTGATGAATGAAACTCAACGATTACACGGATTAAGCCTCATCGTTAAAAGGAGCAAATGAAAACAGTGAGCACATAAATGAGACTGTATACACTGCAGTGGGTCTGTGTCGATCCGTGCGGTTCAATGAACATCCCATGAGGGGGGAAGTGACATTTTGTAACAGCGCCCCTAGCGGCACCTGCATGGTAAACCTGGACAGTTCGATTCAGTTGAGCCAAGACTTCCTCGTCAGTGTAATTAGTTTTTATTTGAAAAACATACGACTACAGTACAGCCCTTTAAAGAGCATACTACTATTCAAGCTTATACTATGTTGTGCATGGTGTACAACAAATACAGAGAAATTCTTATGAATACATTGCAATTACAATGGTTTAGGTCTATTTATTTATTTATATGCTGGTCAGATGTTTTGCCCTTCTAATGACCAGTATGGCGGGATCTTTTCCTCCTTCTTCTTCCTGCTTTCTTCTTTTTCTCCTTAAGACGCAAATTCCCCTCTTCCTCCTCATGTTGTTCATCTCTATCCCAAAGCGGATACCTGTTCCCGCCACATCCATAAACGGGTGCTAATGCATAACCTGCAGCAACCAGGAGAAATAATCGGTGCATTTGTTTCATCATTGGATAATGTGCCATACTGCAGTAGGTTTGCATTTGGTAGCCCTACATCTTATATCACTTTGCAGAAATACAAATAGATCCAATGTCTCACCATAAGTGAAATATGGGTCCATGTGACGACCTCCTAGTTGGTTGCGAGTGTTCATTGGGGCCGATATAGCAGATACGGTCAGTGAAACATTCACTGGCAGCATTTGATGCGATGCTCGAGCTGAATTGGAACAGATAGTGGGGTTTTCAAAGTGTTCATTACAAATAAATATTCAACACAGACATACACTTGAAATTACACTTCTAAGAGCTCATTAGATGATGTTTCTCAAGTCATTAGAAAATGAACAGATAAATAAATGAAAATCTTACCGTCATTAAGATTGTCTGCATTAATGACTCCAGCACTAAAGCCATTTCCACGTCTGTTGCAAGTAGAAAATAAATAAATAAATGAATTAAGTTCACTCAAAAAAAGTCCATTCTATGGAAAACAAATGTTCAGAAATCAAATAATTAGCAATTGGCATATACTGCACACGTAGCTTTCTAGCTTATTGCGTATCCCACCCTAAAGCCTTTAAAGGAATAGTTCATCCAAAAAATTTCATTTTTAGGTGAAATCAAATGAGAACTGTTTGCAATGCATGATGGTACTATGGTGGTTAGTAGAGTAGCCTGCATCAGATTCATTTCTTTCAATTAATTTTATAGACCTACCTAGTTAGGTATTGATTGTAGCCAGTCATATCTGGGATACATCTTGAGGTCATGCCATCTCCATACACCACCACACCATTAAATCCATATGGATTATCCTGACACTCAACTGAAACCTTTAAAAAAAAACACAAATACACAAAGCCTTTAAATTTACAATCTATGGAATTGGTTTTTGTTTTTCAATACTTATGTAATAACTGTGTAACACATTTAAAGGATTTTACTTTTGACAAGAAATAGCTAATGAAAACGCAGAAATATGTCATTAAATTAATGCTACATGTGTTCTCTTGGACTTTAGAAGTCACAAAATTCACTATTGCGTGGATTCCTACTGAAATGCCTGGATTTTGATTTTTTGGGATTTTCAAATCGCTGAACAATGGTAAATGTAACACACCTTAAGAATATAATGGCAACAAATAATAATGTATAAATAAGACACAATTAAAAAGGCAGATATTTAAAAATGAAATGCTCTATGAATTATGACATACAGTATAGCCAAAACCTCTTAATATTTGAGGCCCTATTATTACAGACAATTTTTGTGCATGCAATGCTAGCGACATCATCCAAGACATCATAATCATAATAATAAACACAAATAAACAAACAAACAGAGTGGATAATAAAATAAACGTTGAAAATTAAATGAATTTGTCATTTTCTTAAAAGCACATGCTTGTTTTTGCCATCTAAAATTATTATAATGCTAATGCTATGTTTTGAAGTATGTACATTGGGATACTTTACTACAGAAGTAAAAAAAAGAGAGAGAGAGAAAAATAAATTAACCAAATGGAATGGTCTTTGATGATTTGATGATTATTAACAATCATTTTGCACTAGCTTTATATACAGAAAGTGACATGACATGTAACCAATCATGGTGTCCCATACTTGGAATTTGTGCTCTGCATTTAACCCATCCCATGAAAAATTGATGGTGGTTAGAGTGGATCTCCAGTCATAACAGTAGTTTTGTAAAACCAGAATGACAAAGAGATGACTGATACAACTGTCACTACTGACTCAAACCGCTATTTGATATTAACCAATGTCTAACCCCATCGTCTTGACTATAACAAACAAAATGGCTCCATGAATCAGGCCTCAGAAGCAGCGGTAGAGAAGACAAGCATATAACACAATCACTTTAATCATTACACAAGGACTAATAACTATCGCCTCAGCTGTGTATTGAACAGAAAATGTTGACAAGCAGGGTCAATGCGTGCGCCATGTGAAACACTGAAATCATCTACCGGTAAAAGACAGTTCATTTCCTTACACGCCTTTAAGAAAAGATTTGCAACAGGCCTAAAAACATTTTGGATGACATGGATGTATTAAAGTTTTACCTTTTCGTTTTGGTCAATTGCAAAGGCCATTCTTTTTCCACTTCAATGCAGAAGTAATTTGCTTTAGGTCCGTGTAACGTGACAACATCAATACGTAAGAGTCATCCAAATTTACTTTTTCTCCCATCTACAGATTCCATTATATACACTCCGAAAAATAAAGGTGCTTCAAAAGGTTCTTCAAGCGGTGCCACAGAAGAACCAATTTTGGTTCCACAAAGAACCATTCAGTCAAAAGTTCTTTAAAGAACCATCTCTTTCTTACCTTTTTGTAATCTGAAGAACCTTATTTCGCCCCAAATAACCTTTTTTTGAAACAGAAAGGTTCTTCAGATGGTAAAGGTTCTTAATGGAACCATTTGGGCAAAAAGGTTCTTATATGGCATCGTGAAGAACCTTTATTTTAAAGAGTGTATTGTTTTTAGAACACTAAAGGAAATTCTATGTTTCTCTCTCAGATTCTATTGCAACACAAATTATAGAAGTATTTTGCCATAGAGTTTTTGTCTACTTCTGTGTCACGCCCTATATCTGGAAGTTCTGGATCTGGACTGTCTTCCATTCCTGTTTAAGAGTTTAGTTTATACCTAACATGTTAGTTTACACATAACATAATTTGTTTTTCTCCTGTAAACTTGTAAAAGGTTCACTCGATTTGAAAAAGTTCACTTAATTTATGTCCATTCACGATAGATGTTTGCTTCATGCTGGTCTCCCCTGATCCTCCCTTTATGGTGTGGAATTTGTTGTTCCTCTCCAACATACAGGAAAAAATATTTTCTCTATCAGCCAGCTGTAATCTTTAACTCTTTATATCCAACCAGCGTAAAATGAACAGTGCTGCTTGAAATGTTCCCAGTACTGTCACTGATGACAATCATTTTTGCAAACAAATAAAAGGGCTGGGACTCTTACAGTTTCTATTCCTCAAAACCAGTTTCTCTTGCTTGTTTTAGCATTTGTATTTATGGTTTTGATTATGACTAATGCAAGTAAGGCTTTTCAGCTGACTTGTTCTGTAACAATCCGTGCAGATCTTTGCATGTTTACTACAGATATTTCTTCTCTATTAAAGATACTCTTATATAATTTCTGAAAATACAGATCTATAATCATCAAATAATGTTTTAATTAGTGTAGCTTAGAGTGAGTTTTGCTCTCTTATAGTTCTTTTAGTTAGTTTGACTTTGATTTCAAATGGCACCCAAGCAAAAAATAAATAAATTCTGAAAACTATTTGAAATCCATGCGCTTTTTGAATACACTGAATTTGATTAATATTAATGCATTTTGAATTTACTTTGAATAAATACATTTGAATTCAAATTTTTGTGGCACACCAAAAATACTGCATATCTTTAGCTTAGTACTCACTGCAGAGGTCTACATCATTATGAACCACAGCTGAACTCCTCAAATCCACCTCACACCAAAAATAGTATGACTGCTGATGTTTGGAAAAACCATTTAGAAGCCAATGCATGTGATTTTAAGCAAAACATATTGTAGAACTGCAAATGTGTTTGCAGAAACGTGTATTGCTTTATCTATGTAGTATACTTATTTGTTTTCACTCCTGACCACTAGAGATCATTGTGAGAGTTGGTTGAGAGGTTAAAAAAAGCTGACTCCCGAGCTGAGAGGAGAGAGGAAGTAATACAGACATGATGAGACAGAATGAAAACAGAAAGCTTTTTTCCCCAACTGAGTGTTCTTCATTCACTATTCATGAATTATCATTACTCATCACTGCTACTGCGTCTCGATTTCAAGGTTTTTCTTTTCAGACTCGTTGGTTTGCTGCCCTTTGTAGTGTATCGCATTCAGTTCTTTAGTGATAGTTCACCCAAAAATGCATTCTGTCATCATTTACTCCTTTCAAGGATTCAAGGATTCAAGGATTCAAAGCGTGTATTGTCATTTGCCCAGTGAGGAAAACAAGTTTCCCTGAGCAATGAAATTCTTACTTTGCTGTCCACAATGAATGCCAGTGCAATGCTATACACACATACATACACATACACAACTATACACACAGCGTACATACATACATCATACTACATACATACCATGTAGAAACATAATACTAAAACTATGCTGAGTAGTAGGAATAAAGACTATGAAAAAATAGAAATATAGACTATGTGTATCTATATATGCAAGTATAGAGTATAAATATAGAATGTGAAAATAGAAATATAGACTATGTATATGGTATCTACATATGTGAATGTACAGTATTAACTTATGTGCAAAAAAAACTATAGTGCAGTAACATGTGCAAATTGAGTGCAAGTACATGATAACAATAGCAGCTGTAACAGATGTGCAAATTGAGATGAGGCTACATGAGTAATATTAATAAATATACAATGGTAGTAATAACAGCAATAACATTACAAATGTTCAATGAGATTAAACAGTTTGGTCCGACTGTTCTCTGAGATAGATAAGTCTACTAGCTAGCTACCTGTTTAAGAGTCTAATAGCTGAGGGGAAGAAGGAGTTCCTTAATCTGGAAGTCCTGCAATTTACACTCCTGTACCTCCGTCCTGAGGGTAGGAGTGTGAACAGTCTGTGTTGGGGGTGGGATGGGGTTTTTAATGATGGATGCAGCTCTTCTGTGGACTCTGCAATGGTAAATGGCCTGCAGAGAGGGCAGTGGAGTCCTGATGATCTTCTCAGTAGTCTTCACCACTCTCTGCAGATGTTTGCGGTTCCTTACAATAGTGCTGCCATACCATGCAGTGATGCAGCTGGTCAAGACACTCTCAACTACACAGCTGTAGAAGTTGTTGAGGATCTTAGGTGACATGCCAAACTTCCTCAGCCTCCTCAGGAAGTACAGCCACTGTTGTGCCTTCTTAACCAGCTGGGTGGTGTTGAGTGTCCAGGTCAGGTCCTCGCTGATGTGGACCCCCCAGGTATTTAAAGCTGCTCACCCTCTCCACTTCAAGCTCTCGGATAAACAGTGGCTGGTGAGTTTTCCTCTTTTTCCTCAAGTCCACTATCATCTCCTTTGTCTTGTCCGTGTTGAGGTTGAGGTTGTTGTCCTCACACCATTTCACAAGGCTGGCCACCTCCCTCCTGTAGGCCGCTTCATCCGTCCTATCACTGCGGTGTCATCAGCGAACTTCAGTATTATGTTGTCCTTGTGGGAGGCAACACAGTCATGTGTGAACAGTTTGTAGAGGATGTGACTGAGAACACACCCTTGTGGGGTGCCAATGTTTGTTATGACAGTGTCTGAGGTCCTATTTCCAATCCTAACAGACTGCGGTCTGCCAGTCAGGAAGTCTAGGAGCCAGACACAAAGTGTGGGGTGTAGTCCAAGTACAATCAGTTTTTGGGTGAGTTTGTGAGGGATGACCGTATTGAAGGCGGAGCTATAATCAATAAAGAGCATCCTGATATAAGTGTCCTTATCTTCCAGGTGAGAAAGGGAAATATGGAGGACAGCACCAATGGCGTCTGAGGTAGTCATGTTGGGCCGATATGCGTACTGCAGTGGGTCTAATATGTCCAGCATACTGCTCTGAATGTGTGTCAGCACCACTCTCTCAAAACACTTCATGATGATTGGAGTGAGTGCTACTGGCCTGTAGTCGTTCAGGCAGGTCAGGGGGCTCTTCTTGGGAAGGGGGATGATGGTTGTGGTCTTGAAGCAGGTTGGGACGATGCTCTGACTGAGGGAGAGGTTGAAGATGGAAGTGAGTACATCAGTCAGCTCCGTAGCACAAGCTCTGAGGGCCCGTCCAGGGATGTTGTCTGGCCCTTCTGCTTTGCGGGGGTTGATTTTCCTCAGTGCTTTGTGTACCGCAGCTGATGAGACGGGGGGAGGGGTGTTGAGTGGTCAGAGTGTGTGTGTGCCTCCTCTCTGTGTCGATGCTGGAGGTCTCAAAGCGGGCAAAGAAAGTGTTGAGGTCATCCGGCAGGCTGTCTGAAGAGCCTGTCTTGTGAAGAGAAGTTTGTCTGTGTGATGCACGCAAACCAATGTGGCTTGTTTTAGCATGTGATGTGCGCATGAGCTTTCATGTTTACCATATGCAATGCAATCTATGTATGTGTATTATACGTGAATAAAAGCCTAAATGAAATCTGTCCATCATATGAAGCAATTATATATCTTCACTAGATTTAGAATATACCACTGATTCATATGGCTTTGTTTTATGGCACTTTATAACCTTTTTGGATATTTTTAAGGTTTGGTTACTTTGGCTTTTATTGGAGGGACAGAAACCTTTCAGGTTTAATTTAAAATATTATGTTTCCAGATTTTATCAACCCTTATGGGTGAGTACATGATGACAGAGTTTTCATTTCAATCTCGTTAAATTATGATGCTATCTTTTTCCATTTACCATAATGAATGATAGCTTTTATTGTGTCCTTTTGAAAGTAATTTATTTAAGAGTACAGAAAGTTAGCTTTTAGATTTAAAGTTATCACTTTTTTTTTTTTTTCTTTTAAGTGCTACTTAATGCTTATGAAACCAGTGGATGCTACTAAGGACAGTTTTCACCCCAAAACAAAATTCATTAATTACCCTCATGTTGTTCCAAATCTGTAGGACTTTCGTTCATCTTCAGAACACAAACTAAGATATCGATAAAATCCAAGAGCTTTCTCACTCTGCATAGACAGCAACGCTGTCCACCACTGATGCCACATGGACTATTTTAACGCTGTCCTTACTACCTTTCTGGGCCTTGAACTTGATAGTTCCCTTGCTGTCTATGCAGGGTAAGAAAGCTCTCAAATTTCATCAAATATATCTTAGGTTGTTCCGAAGATGAACAAATGTCTTATGGGTTTTGGAAAGACATGAGGGTGAGTAATTATGACAGAATTAAAATTTTTGGTTGAACTATCCCTTTAAATAAGAAAATATCATTGTATTTATCTTATTAATCAAATCACATTTCATTACTGTCAGATGCTGACTGAATGGTTTTCTTCCTTAATGGTGAAGCTGTGTTCTCCCCTCTCTTAACCTTTTTCTTCTTTCCCTTTGGATGCACACACTTCTCTTTTTCATAGCGTTCATCTCTGTTCATCAGCTCATGGCCGTTGCCGCCCATGCCATCAGGTGCTATGAATCCTGGAGACACACCTACATGAAGAAGGTAGCCTTTTTGTTATCAAGTCTTGATATACACAATAGTCCATGTTGCATTTTGATAATCTGGACTTTTCCAAACTATAGAAATTTCTAACCATCTGTGAACGTTAGGCTATAAGCACCCAAAGCATCTGCACTTGCGGAGAAGCCTGCAGTTGCACTCATTTGTCCATTCACAGCAAATGACTCCTGCACTTGACCACCAGCTGAGGAAACATGAAACGGTGGAAACAATGTTTACCACAAAAACACATGCAGACAATATACAGTAAACGTTGTGGAAGCATTGAAGTGTCATTATGATATTAACATTTGACAGTTTGTTAAAAATAGTTAATGCGTTAGTTTGAACTTAACTAATAGTTTTATAGCATTTATTACATATATTAATTTCTAGAAATACCAATACATTGCATTTGCAACATTTTGAATGGTATAAACTTTAAACTTCTATTTTGGACCCAAAAAGGACAAATTCTGAAAAATGTCCTGCTCACATCCATTATATGGAAGATATAATGTCAGTGTGTAGTGACCAGCCTCAAACTCAAACGTATATGTGAATGGCTGTTTGTGTTGCAACACACAATCTCAGGAAGGAGCTCAGAGTAACCTAATAGTGTGCCTAAAACTAGTAAATAATAAATTACTTTTCTGGTTTTCCCTACAGTATGCCTCTAAAAGACACAACATTAGAACAACACGGTTTCGTAATTAATGACAAGATTTTTCATTTTTGGGTGAACGAACCCTTTTTAAGCAGAATATTAAATGTACCTACCAGTATCCTGATTCTGCCCAGGAACTCTTCCCCTACCAATGATTTTGTGGGAAATAACAAATTTTGCTTGATTATATAATACAAAAAAAATAAAAAATTCAAAAGGCTGAAAACTAAATGTCTTTATAATACAACATGTGTCAGATACATTTCAGAAGGTTTACCCGTGATATGACCCAGTCACAAATGGAGTGCACCTCCGTAAGGGAAAGGATTTGTCATCATAAACCACTTCAGCATCCAACCCGAATTGGTCATCCTGACACTGAACTGAAATCTGCAGATTTATAACAAATTATATATAGTTTGCCAGCATTTAAGCCAGTATTTTATTCTCTTTTTTAATAGACCATAACAAACTTACGTACTTTATCAATGTCTTCACATTGGACTGGGACCTGAAAAGAAAAAAAAAAGTTTAAAAAAAGGCAAATCAGTGGATATAGCAAAATGTTTTTAGACTCAATAATTATTCCAATTACTAAACATTTCCTAAGCATGACCTTAGCAATCCAAAATTCATGCTAAACAATCCAGAAGCCCCTACTGATTCAATATTTATCTGATTGCACTGTGCTCTGATCTGTTGGATGTGCCTTCTGTCCTCCGTCCCATCTAAAACATATTTGATTAGGCAAATGACTTGACCAGAAACCTACAAAAATTAAAAATTAACCAAATAGTAACATTGATAATTTTTTATCACTGTCCTCCACAATATGATGATAACATCAGGTTTTTAAAACCAAAACTCAAACATTCGCCTTACCCACAAGACCTAGCCACACAGGCTAATGCTAAACACGCTTTCAAACACTATCATAATCCACCAACACACCATTCGGCAATAAAGGAAGTTCACCATTGTAATATTTTAGGTTTCGGTTTTAACTTTCCATAGAAAATAACTTTTCATTCTGCATTTTGTACATATAAAATACCCTTTGTCTTCCACGTGTCATGACCAACTGTTTTGCCTCCTGAACTGTCGATTTCATGTCGCATCCGGGTTACTCTTTGCATATTATTGTGTTGCGTTCTGTGCACACTCATACTGACTCATAACAGTCATATTTGATTCATTTATCGAAGATTGTAGTTTCATTTCCTTTTTTTTCACCTTTCTAAAATATAAAAGAATATAAAAGAATATAATTAACTGAATGTGATGTTTTTCATACTCTTAATTGCATGTTATTTGCAATTAAATGAGAATGTATTGTAGTTTAAATTTATATTAATGCATTTAGTAGACCTTTAACTAAATATTACTTTAAATGTCTTTCTGTTGACTTACTTAATTAACTTGTATTTTAGGTCATTTTATATTTATTTGTAATTACACATTTGTAATGATCAAATTGCAAGTTAGTGCATTCAAAATATATTACCTTTAAACTGAATATTGTATAACACACTACAGTTAAAATTAGAATTAGCAAACATTATTGAAGCAGAAGCAATGGCCCTTGTTTAAAGACTTCTTTAAGCTAAAACTGATGTTTTAATAATACAACAGTGGGCCTTATAGGGTTAACACCCTCTCCGGTCAGGGCAACATATTTAGCTTGAGCTCATATTTACTCTTTATATTTTTTTGGTGCCATACAGCTGATTTATTTCCAAAAGTACCATAGTTATTGACAGTGGTGTGTAGGCTGCATTGGAGGACACAATTCGAAATGCATCCATTAACCCCGTCTTCTACAATATTAACAGGCCTACTGTCCACAGCAATTCATATAGCTTTCACGTTTGTTAGTTTTTCAGATGTAGACTTACTAAATTTGTGATGACTAACTGTAGAAACCAGGGTTGTGCTAACTGTAGAGCTCACTAAAACATGCTTTGAGTTCAGGTGGTATTTCTGGCTAGAACTATTTCGATGGTATTACTGCAGACAATGCAGACAACTTTGGCTTAATCAGTGGCTCCATGTGGATGAGTTTTAAATTTAAATTGTTCCTTAAAAGAGCCAGGCAGATATTTGTCATCGCTTTGCATCATGTTCATCACTACTGCTTGCATTGCTAAGATGATGTACAGGTATTGGGCATGGTGGGGCAGGGTGCATTAAATGCGTAAAAAATTATAAAGCATTATTTATTTATGTTTTACTATTTAATTAAGTTAATCTGTTAAACAAAAAATAAAAATGTGTTAAATAT
Source organism: Sinocyclocheilus anophthalmus (assembly GCA_018155175.1). Classification (NCBI taxonomy): domain Eukaryota; kingdom Metazoa; phylum Chordata; class Actinopteri; order Cypriniformes; family Cyprinidae; genus Sinocyclocheilus; species Sinocyclocheilus anophthalmus. The sequence continues at coordinate 40,687 of JADLZN010004436.1, forward strand.
TTAGTTAAATAAAGTAAAAAAGTGACTTTATTGTGTGATGCAAATTATTTTCTTGTGACAAATGTGGAGAATGCTGTCTCATAATAATATGTTTCAGGCAAAGATAAATCTCCTCTTGTCCTCTGTGAAACATAATGTAAATTGTATGATGGCCAGAGCTCTTATCTCTCTCACACATCAGGGTATCCAACAATTGAAAAAAAAAAAAAATGTTAGCCCATCTATATTTTAGCACAATCAATAGGTACATCTCTATCTCAATCACGTAATTTCTCAAATTATCTGCTTGTGTCAGTTCTATATTCAACAAAATTAAAATGTCTATTTGAGCAAAATGACACACTATTGGGTCCTTTCTTCAATAAACATAGGCTAAGGTGGATAAGAAGTGGGTTCTTGCATTTGTGTCAACAGGAGATCTGTGGCTTGGAAGTAATAAATCTCAAAATTGTTCTATCCCTTTACATTTATAGATGAGCAGTCCTGAATCAAAGTCATTTAAATTTCTGTTGTGTTTTAAAAAGAAGAGAACACTTTAACAAATTTAACAAAATTTTAGTTGATTGGTAGATGCTAATGTTGTACAAACAAAATGTATATCATTTACATTGCACAGTCATTCGTTCATATGCCGTTAGGTGACAATGTCAGTATTTAAGTGACAGGCTATTCATCACACTGTTAAGTTGCAGCATTGCATTCTGCCAGCTATTATGACAGTCACATTATTCATCAGGATTAGGGCCAACCACACAGGCCCCTGTGTGTCTGCACTAGTTCCAGTTTTTTATCGATCTCTGTTCTCTCCATTACCAAAAAGAGGGGCTATCTGCATGATAGCGAGCACACTGTGCATGTTGATGATGCTCTAGCCTGCTGCACATTTTTATTTTTTTACTGAGGAGAAGGTGAGGAGAGAGATAAAGTGGCACTGTACTGACTCTCCTGAGAGAGCCATATAATGGAGTGCTGGATGACTTAAATAGGCAGAGTAGACAAGGCTTTCACTAGAGAAAAGTGCTGCTACTTCTCTTTAAACAGTTCAAGTTATCTTGGACTTTCTATGTTTTGATAAGGAATGAATGAGGTGTTTGGGGCACAGCTTGATTCAGATGTTATGTAAATACCCAGATAGCTCAAAAAACAAATTTGTATGATATAAATCAACTTGTAGGCTTACTTGTTTTTCCTGGTTCCTAGGAAATCATGCTTTTCTGAGAAGTGGTAAGAAGATAAACAGACAGAGGCAAGTGAACAAAGCTAAAATATCACAAAGTCACTTCCTCTCCCCCCGTGTGTGTGTGTGTAGCATTTGGACCAATCAGACACACAACTTTTTGTTATATTTAACAAATAATATCTAACTCCCCCTCACTTAACCAAATGGCCAATTACGAGGGTCTATGGACCCTTCCCCCGAAATGCACCTAACACCTCAGAAAGGCAGAACAGGCCTCTGGTTCCATGGTAACCAATGCTGATATCACTGGTTTTATGGCCTAAAGGAATGCGGGCAGAGAAACTCCCTCATTTTCCTCATAAGGAAGACACATAATGCCCAGAGAAATGGACTGTTCTCTAATTAATTCATAGGAAAACCTTTCTTTGAATGAACACACAAAAACCTTCAGGTCATTGGGTATATTATTGCTGTCTTGTATATTATATGTTGTATTGTAGACTATTTTATGCATGCTTATGATAGAACCACTAGTTATATAACCTCACCTATTTCATGTCTTGTATCTATGAATTCGCCTTCTTATGATCGAAACTAGTGTGTATATTATATGCTGATACCTATGCAACATATTGATGTTCTAAGAATCTTTACTAATTTGTGCATTCACACCCAAGCGAATTACATATGCAAAATACCATGCTTAGAGAACAAAGGGTCGTAAACCCTCCAGCAATTGCCACCGCCCGCTAGGAAATTTCCATCTCTCTCATCGGACAAGCCCATCTTGAAAGGCGGAGAACTTCTCCGACCTTAAAGGCCCGGCTCAAGGGACCCGCCCCAGTCGGTGGTTCGATCAGAAGCTAAGAAAATGTGAGAAAAACGCTTCAGGATACCAAAACATCTGTGCCAGGCCTTTCGGCCTGACTTCCCATTCACCAAAAAACTCTTGACATCAACTGCTCTTTTCATCAACTAATTTCAGACACAAGAGCTGGGCCGTAAGATCAGGGAATCTCCTTTCCGACAGCCGGAATCGCAGTCTCAAACTTAGTCCTTATTCATTTGATACATTAATTATCATTACAACCTTTTCAAGGTTGTTTGAACCAAGAATCTGACGTTTCCCTCATTTTTTAGATCTGCCTGAAAACATGCCAAAGTGGTTCCATAAAATTCATTCTTTAATTGCCTCTTTTCCTGCTGATTAAACTTTACAAACCCGTTCCTATACCAACTGATGTGTGTGTGTATGGTGTATGTTAGACCATTTTATGTTGTTATGTTGGGGGATGTTAGACCATTTTGTTTTATGTAGTATTTTAACTGTTTAAGTGTTTATGTAGTTAATAAAACCTTACTTATCACACTTGACGTGTTCATTGTTTACTCATAATCGGAGTCAATAATCATGCAGATTTACTTTACAAACTTATAGAATTGTACAGTAAGTAGGTTATTTCCTTTAACCAGGAAATTATCGTTCTTAGAATTGACAAGACAGTTGACCCTGAGTGGTCAGCTAAATATCTACAGCGGATCTAAAATATGAATAGTTAATTATAACTAGTTATGGTTAATTATTCATATTTCCCCATGAGCTGATTCGCTACAGTGTGTATGTGTATACTGTGGCGGGAGGAGCAAACGACAGACACAGTGTGTGGCGTCAGGCCTCGGAGAGGCTTTTATTTAACAGAAAATAAACATAAAATGTCCAAAACGGAGAATAAAGTGTCCAAAGGGGAAGGAGTGTCCAAAATAAACAGGGGATCTGGTTTTCTCATTGTGCTGGAAAATTGTGTTTGAAAAGGAGGGGTCCAGGTAAGGGGTCCTCTCTGTGGTCCGGGGTGCGAGGGGCGGCAGCTTCTTCACACTGTGTGAACTTGCAAGTTCGATTTCAGACACTGTCATATGCTCTGGTCCCCTCCCTGCTTACCGTGGTGACGAGATACATAGCAGGCTGTCGTCACTCAATGGATGGATGTCTAAGTGGTGCCCGCAGAATAACATAGGTTTCATAAACAATTGGACGAGTTTTTGGGGCAGACCAACCTGTTGAACAGAGATCCCTCCAGGGGCTCTTCTCTCTAGAAATATGGCACATCGTCTTAGAGTTTGTACTTGACTAACTGGGGCCCAGGTCAGGAAGCAGACAGACTGGATAAACCGACCATCTGCTAGCCGTCTCACGTCACAGAAGTCAGTTAATTATCAACACATATAGACTCTTTCAACTAGATATCATACTATAGAGGCTGTGTCTGTTCCCCGAAGTACAAACCCAATTCCAAAAAAGTTGGGACACTGTACAAATTGTGAGTAAAAAAGGAATGGAATAATTTACAAATCTCATAAACTTATATTTTATGCACAATAGAATATAGATATCATATCAAATGTTGAAAGTGAGACATTTTGAAATGTCATGCCAAATATTGGCTCATTTTGGATTTCATGAGAGCTACACATAGTTAAATGTACATATAAGGAACAGCTGGAGGACCAATTTGCAACTTATTAGGTCAATTGGCAACATGATTGGGTATAAAAAGAGCCTCTCAGAGTGGCAGTGTCTCTCAGAAGTCAAGATGGGCAGAGGATCACCAATAGTGGAGCAATATCAGAAAGGAGTTTCTCAGAGAAAAATTGCAAAGAGTTTGAAGTTATCATCATCTACAGTGCATTATATCATCCAAAGATTCAGAGAATCTTGAACAATCTCTGTGCGTAAGGGTCAATGCCGGAAAACCATACTGGATGCCCGTTATCTTCGGGCCCTTAGACGGCACTGCATCACATACAGGAATGCTACTGTAATGGAAATCACAACATGGGCTCAGGAATACTTCCAGAAAACATTGTCGGTGAACACAATCCACCGTGCCATTCGCCGTTGCTGGCTAAAACTCTATAGGTCAAAAAAGAAGCCATATCTAAACATGATCCAGAAGCGCAGGCGTTTTCTCTGGGCCAAGGCTCATTTAAAATGGACTGTGGCAAAGTGGAAAACTGTTCTGTGGTCAGACGAATCAAAATTTGAAGTTCTTTTTTGGAAAACTGGGACGCCATGTCTGGACTAAAGAGGACAAGGACAACCCAAGTTGTTATCAGGGTTCAGTTCAGAAGCCTGCATCTCTGATGTATGGGGTTGCATGAGTGCGTGTGGCATGGGCAGCTTACACATCTGGAAAGGCACCATCAATGCTGAAAGGTATATCCAAGTTCTAGAACAACATATGCTCCCATCCAGACGTCGTCTCTTTCAGGGAAGACCTTGCATTTTCCAACATGACAATGCCAGACCACATACTGCATCAATTACAACATCATGGCTGCGTAGAAGAAGGATCTGGGTACTGAAATGGCCAGCCTGCAGTCCAGATTTTTCACCCATAGAAAACATTTGGCGCTTCATAGAGGAAGATGTGACAAAGAAGACCTTAGACAGTTGAGCAACTAGAAGCCTGTTTTAGACAAGAATGGGACAACATTCCTATTCCTAAACTTGAGCAACTTGTCTCCTCAGTCCCCAGACGTTTGCAGACTGTTATAAAAAGAAGAGGGGATGCCACACAGTGGTAAACATGGCCTTGTCTCAACTTTTTTGAGATTTGAAATTTAAAATCAACTTATTTTTCTCTTAAAATGATACATTTCTCAGTTTAAACATTTGATATGTAAACTATGTTGTATTCTGAATAAAATATTGAAATTTGAAACTTCCACATCATTGCATTCTGTTTTTATTCACAATTTGTACAGTGTCCCAACTTTTTTGGAATCGGGTTTGTATAATAAATAAAAAGTCCAAATAATTTAAGAGTAACAATTTTAATTGATGTTCAACAAATAAAAAACACATATAATACAGCCCAGCCAACATATATATGTGGACCACGTGGGCATGGTCCCAAAATGGGCATCTTATCTGGTGCCCACTTGGGTCAGCTAAGTAGGTCCCACATGGGCAAAAACAAATGGGCTCCCTATGTGGGTCCTAGTTGGGTCACAAATGGGAAATGAGTGCATGGGCTCTAAATGGGCAACACAAATGAGGCCCATATGGGTTTAACAAATGGGTTAGACATGGGTAAATACAATCATTCCCATATAGGCTGCCTACAGTGGCCCAAGGTAGTACCCACATAGGCAACCTCTATATGGGTTCTGGATTGGGAAACACATATGGGGCCCTCTTGTCCAAACCATACTGGCTTGACATGGGCAAACACAATCAGTCCCATGTAGGCTGCCTACACTGGCCCAAGGTAGTACTCACATAGGCTACCTCTATATGGGTTCAGAAAGGGGAAACACATATGGGGCCCTTTTGGTCAAACCATATTGGTAAAACATGGGCAAACACAATCAGTCCCATATAGGCTGCCAACATTGGCCAAAGGTAGTACCCACATAGGTAATATTTGTATGGGTTCTGAATGGGTAAATACATATGGGGTAGTGATGTGTCATTCATGAATGATCTGTTCATTGCGTTTGTCACATGACAAATGAATGAAAGACTCTGAAGGTAAAGAAATTATTTATGTTCCCTATAAATTTTCTTTGGCTGCATTATAATGATTTCCTAATTTGTAATATGATCAAGATTGCATAGCTGGATGTGTTCAGG
>JADLZN010004436.1:48247-84204 GCA_018155175.1 Sinocyclocheilus anophthalmus
CACCATTAGCTTGCATGTGAAATATTCATTTTTTATGAAGAAATCACTTAAACGATGATCTAAATTTAATTTAAGTTGTTTCTGGATATTGATCTAGGTGATAGGTGTAGAATTCTGCCATCTATTGGTTAGAGATAAACTTAAAATTATTACAGTTTAGGAAATAAATTGTTTTGACCAGCAGAGGCCGATAGAGCCATTAATTTTACTGGATGTGGCCAACTGCTTCTATCACAAATTTTGTGATACATTTTGTGAATTTATGTATATATAAACATTACAAAAGACATTACAAATAAATATTCTTTCAAATAGTACATTTTTTTTTAGTTTTTGATGCATTTTGAAATGTCTGTTTTTACAAAACACCACAGAAATTTGACAGAAAAATGCCACATAAGACATACCTAAAGGACAAGACTTAGAGTCAGAATGTAGTTGCATATTATTGATTTTATGGTAGTGATTAACGTGTAAAAAAAAAAAAAAAATTAACTTTAGAATATAGAAGAAATTAAATAAAGTCAACAGCAATATGCAGAAATCAACAGGAGTGAAGAGTGAACATCAAATAACAATAAAAAAAATTACAATCACATTCTGTGGCAATCATACATTGTGTGTGTATGTGTGTGTAAGAGTGTAAGAGTGTGTGTGCATGCATTAGGTCTCACCACTTTATATTTTTGTTCTGCATTTAGGGCTGATTATATTTGCCGAATTCTATACAAATGCTTCCTGTGGCAGTCATACCTGTGTGTGAGTTTGTGTGTGTGTGAGAGAGAGAGAAAGAGAGTGTTGTGTGTGTGGTGTGTGAGAGAGAGTGAGATGAGAGAGGTGTTGTACGTGTTTCTGTGTGTGTGTGTGTGTGTTTGTGTGTGTGTGTGTGTGTGTGAGAAATATCTGTGTGTGTGTGTGTGTGTGAGAGGAGAGAGAGAGAGGTGTGTCTGTTCTGTGTGTGTGGTATGTGTGTTGGTGGTGTCTGTGTGTGCGTGCTTATGTCTCACCAGTTCTATTTTTGTTACTGCTTTAGGGCTGATATATTTGCCAAAATATTACAAATGCTCTCTGTGGCAGTCATACCTGTGTGTGTGTGTGGGTGTGTGGTGTGTTTGAGGAGAGAGTGTGTGTGTGTGTGAGAGAGAGAGAGAGAGAGAGTGGTGTGTGTTTGTGAGTAGGGAGGAGAGAGAGAGCCGGAGAGAGAGAGAGGGGGGTGGTGATGTGTAGCGTATGTGTGGAGAGAGGAAGAGAGACAGGAGATGTGTGTCTCTGTGTGTGTCTGTGTCTGTGGGTGTGTGTGTGTTCCCATGTCCCTGTGACGAGTGAATTAGGTATAAACTCTTTTATATGGTTCTGCATTTGTGGCTGTGATTTTATTTAAAATTCTATACAATGCTTCTCTGTGGCAGTCAACCTGTGTGTGTGTGTTGTGTGGTGTGTGTGTGGTGTGTGTGTGTGTGTGCGGTGAGCATGATTTTCTTACATACATTGTGCTCTCCAGTACAGGCCTTCATTCAGATTATTGAATTTTTTTGCAATCGAAAAAAAAAAAAATATAGATTTTTTAAAAATTATATATTAAATAAATTATAGACACGGGGAGCATGTGATTCGTGCATGACAAAGGAACAGTATGGGGCATGGTTAAGGCCCTGCAACAACCTCCAATTGGAAGACCGCGCCATGGGATGGACCAAAATCAGCCTGCTTAAAACTGGACACAAAGCCTTCGTGGTTTCGCTTGCTGCTTGCTCTCTGGATCTTCGGCTCTTCCGCCTTATTGATTGCGCTACAAAGCATTCACAGCCGTAACATCAGGCTAGTGATCCTCCAGAACTCCAAAACTTCGTCAAACTTTGTGACTGAAGAAAACTTCAAAGCTTAGTCTTTGCAAACAGAATCTGAGAAGAACTTCCAGTGCATTGTCACGTCACAAGGAAACCAACCAATCGCCGGAGGGCATCCCCAGAAATACGTCAGACATCGACCGCGTGTTTTGTGTGTATGTATGTGTGTGTGTGTTTTAGCTTAGTTTCATGTAATTTAGAATAGCCAATAAAATGCCCCTTTGTTACCTTGCTCAAAATTAATAAGATTACCATTTTGTTTGTGTTGTTGTTGGCCAGGAAGTAATATGAACAGAATTGTTAAGAATATGATTTCTGCTCGCTGGAACGAACCCCCCCCCCCCCCCCCCCCCCCCTGAAAGGTATTTTATATCAGATCAACTTGAAGAAATCAACATCGAATCTTTAAGAATCAATTCCCTAAAAGCTGAAATAAAAAGCTAAATCCTTAAAGTACTACACCTTCCTCCAGCAAGGCCTGGATGAGAGCCTGTCTGCCTCTACACTGAAGGTGTTCGTGGCTGCCATTGCAGCTAATCATGACACCATAGATGGCAGATCGATAGGGAAACATGATCTGGTTATCAGATATTTAAGGGGCGCTCGGAGGTTAAATCCTCCAAGGCCGCGCCTCATCCCCTCTTGGGATCTATCTGTGGTCCTTCAGGCCTTACAGAGAGATCCATTTGAGCCCCTACAGTCAGCTGAGCTTGGTGCCCTCTCTATGAAGACAGCCTTCCTGACTGTGCTCACTTCTATCAAGAGAGGGATCTCCAAGCTCTCTCCGCTAACGAATAGTGTCTAGAATTCGGACCAGAAGACTCTCACGTTATCCTGAAACCCTGGCCAGGATATGTGCCCAAGGTCCCCACCACTCGTTTTAGGGATCAGGTGGTGGTATTGCAAGCTATTCCCCGACAGGAGCGGGACCCTGAACTGTCTCTGTTGTGCCAAGTGCGAGCCCTGTGCGTTTATTTGGAACGAACACAGAGTTTCAGATCTTCTGAACAGCTCTTTGTCTGCTTCAGAGGTCAGCAGAAGGGGAATGCTGTCTCCAAACAAAGGATTTCCCACTGGATTGTGGATGCTATCCTTAAGGCCTATGAGGCCAGAGGCTTACCATGACCTCTGGGAGTGAGGGCTCACTCGACCAGGGGCGTCCCAGCTTCTTCAGCCTTAGTGAATGGTGCCTCACTAGCAGACATTTCTAAAGCTACAGGTTGGGCTACACCTAACATTTGCCAGATTTTATTATCTGAGAATGGAACCAGTTTCATCTAAAGTGTTGAACATTAGTTCTTCGACTTAAACGGCTGGTATGGTGTAGAGCTTGCTTAGCACTTTCCCTTTTTTGAGGTGAATGTTGCGCTTATTGAGTCCAGTTCAGTTTATCCTTATGAACCCTGGACTACCCTTCCATCACTTTAGCACTTCTTGTATAGTTGAGTTTTGCGGAGGAACTCACTACTTGAATCTATTACATGTATGATCCCTTGAGTGATCTCTAATAATAGATTAGTGCTCCATATGTAGTGGCTCCTATTGTGGCCCCATATGTGTATTAACCACTGCCTTGTCCCTATCAGGATTCAGTGTTTCCCTTAGACGGACATCTGATCTGTCTTGTTTCTGTGCTTGGTAGTTCTTCCCTCACACGGAGCGCATCACAGAAACCTTGTCTATGTAGTACTCCCCTTCAGTGAGTCCATAGGTTGTATATCCACATTATACCACATTATCTCCCCAGGTTGGGTAGGATGCGGTCTCCGTAGTGTTCTTTCTCCACTGGGAAATACAACACTTCCCAACGTTATCAACCAGGACTTTTCAGCTTTTTATCAGAATTTTAATTGAGAAAATAGAAAAGGCTCCAGCTGAGGTGACCTTTGCCTTATATGGTGGCTTTTCCAACTATGAAAAGTGAGGTCATAAGTCTTGGATGTTGGAAGGTTACGAGAAGGAGAGGTACATTTGGTTGTGACACGCTGGACTTGTCAACATTTGCACTCCCGTGAACTCGTAACGCAGTTTCTTTAGTTGTGGTGTTATTCGAGTATATTCGACACAACGTCGAAGTGACCAACCGAAAAGGAATGTCTCGGTTACATATGGTAACCCTCGGAATGGAGACGTTGTGTCCCTCATGCCACAACTCTGAACTGCGTCTGAGTGGGTTGAGATGTTTTCGACTCCTCAGAACAAAACGAATGAGCTAATGCCACGCTGGCCTATTTATACCCGGATATCCCGGGCGGGGCCAACTATGCAAAATTTGCTCATCAATTGTCATTGGCCTTTTTTCATGCGTCAGAGGTGTTGGCTCCAAATGTGACCCCTAGTGTCGGACTTCAACACAATGTCTCCATTCCCTCCATCAGGGAACAAGGGTTACCATACGTAACCGAGACATTAATATACATTCACATAGCTAGAAATATGAGATAATGTGCTTGTTAATGTTTATTAATAAACTGATTAAACATTACCTAATGATTAACAGATCATTATTTCATGTAAATTTAAATGCTTACAAATGTCATTAAACTTTTAATTCATCATATTATCATGCACTTCTCAAAAATCTACAAATTATTTTATATAATTTGTTATACAAATATGTTATACAATGATTAAAAGCTTTTGTTAATGTGCAACACTTATGCACCTGTTGAGATGAGATTATTACTATTAGGGAACACGGTTTAATCTGTTTATTATAGATTTTTTTGATAAATGAACAAGAATATATTTTAGCAAGCATTTAGCTAAACTTGAACCACCCTTTACACAAATGATGTTACAGCAGCTACAAGTCAAAATAATCTACAGGTATTAATGATTAGTAAACATTTGCAAATGATGAATAGTTTTCACTTTAGATTTCACTTTAGACAAGCAAAAACATGATCAAATGATTCATAAATGATTTGGAAAGATGTGTAGATAAGGTGAATTCCAGTCATTTGGAAAAAAAATTGTCATTGTAATGACTGCTCATAAAGGTACTAATATTTAGTAAATGTTAATAAACATTTACAATTGACGAATAGTTTCCATTTGAGATTGGGTATTGCAAAAACATGAACAAAAAATTCATAGATTATTTCTTAAGATGTGTAAATAGAGGTCTATACAACACTGGAGGACAAGATGTGTGACCTTAACGACGTGATATGAGTTAATGAATCTATTAACATAATAGGTTTGAAAAGCTTAAAATGACTAATTAAGCTATTTTTTTCACAAATACATTTTAAAATGTAAAATGAGCATTATAATATATGAACTGAAGTTTAATGACATTTGTTAGCATTCAAAAGTACATTAGCAAATAAGCTTTTAATCATTGTATAATCATAATTTTGGAATATAATTTTAAAAAGTGCATGATCATATACATTGAAAGTATAATGACATTGTAAACATAACTAATGAGCAATAATATTATATAGTGTTTGTTATGTTTTGTTCATGACGCTTTTAATAATTGCAAGCCATCTGGTCTCAAGATCATTTGAAGGTGGTTTTCAAGAAGTGCATGTCCATATGAATTGAAGGTTTAATGACATTTGTAAGCATTTCAATTTACATTAAATAATGATCTGTTACTAATAAGTACATTAGTAAACATTAACAAGCACATTATCTCATATTTCTAGCTATGTGAACATATATTAACTAATGATCTGTTAAGCATAATATAATGTTTGTTAATGATTTATAAACGAAAGTTATTATAAAGTGTTACAAACTAATTATATTCAATAACTGCTAGGTATCTTAAACCTGGTTCCTACGAAACACAAAAATGACAATAAAGTATCAAGCACCAAGCAACCCATATAATTCTTTATTAATCTATTCAAATATTTTTTTTAATGGAAATAAATAAATAAACAATAATATATATATCTATATATATATCATATTATATAAAATAATAATGTTTATTTAAAAAACAAACTTTCATTAACTGACATTTTGATGTGAAGTTAGGTAAAAAACTTTTTTTTTAAGTGAGTTCTGATGATATGTACAATAATTGCTGTATATAATGTTAGGAGCAAAAAAACGGAGAGCAGGGCTGTGATTCGGTTGCCATCGGTAATCACAGATATGCTGAGATAGTGTGAATGATACGGAAATGTAATATACGTACATATACAGTATGTCCCTTTATCCAAATAGTGTTGTAATATATGTTTTCATATAAGGTAATATATCATTAGCACATATATACATCCTCTCAATTTATGAATATATAGGTTTATACCATAAATGACATACCCATAGTGGAATTCATTATAATAATGTATTAAATTATTGATGATAACATTAACACACTATATGTCTAATTTATTCTGCAAATCTATTTATCTACTATATATATATTATATTTGTTTTTATATTACATCTACTGTGTTATTATATGTATGGCTACCATATCATGTATGTGACTTGTGGTACTTGCTTTACACTGGAAGCTCATGTCGTCAGTCAAATTACTGGTGTGTAAACATACTTGGTAATAAAGCTCATCTGATTCTGATTCTGATTCTGATATGTGTGTCACGGTATATGTTCCTGTTTGTCTTATTGGTTTAGTTCCTGTTCCCATATTCGTGTCAACCTGTCCTGTTATTACGTTATCTCCTCCTCTTGCCCCTCGTTATCTGCCCTATTGAGTCGAGCCCGTTCTTTCTGTTTCTGTGTCTGGAATTGTTCATGTCAACCTTTGCTACATGTGTTTTCCTGTTCCCTTGGATATTATTAAAATGATGGTTGCATTGGACTCTGCGTCTCCTCGCTTTCCTCACTTTACCAACATCACTCCAGTAGCATCCTGTGACAGAATCCAGACCAACAAAAAGGAGCGCGCCTCTCCTCCCGTGTTTCTTTGAAGGTTTTGGAAAAGTTTTTTGTTTTCCTGTTTCGCCCAGCGCTATGGAAGTGGCGGCCGGTTGCCGCAGCTCGCCTGGATTCTCCATTGAGTGGAGAGATGCAGGATGCCTCACGTTACTGCGTTCGCGATGCCACACTCAATGGACTGTTTGGATTAGGGCAATTACCTCTGCCGTGGCCTCCCAGCACAACTGGGGACAACGCTGGAAAGAAGGGCTCCTCCGGTGTCTGGAGATGCGTCGGCCACGACAGACCAACTCGCCGTCAAGCCCGCCGGCCGCTGCTGACTCGGCGCTCTTGGACATGGCGCTACCTCCAGAGTTCTTGGCTTCTATCCTCACCCCAGAATCTGCTCCAGAAGCAAAGTTCTACTTTGTTCGCGGCTCACGTCCAGATCTCCATTAGTTCTGAGTCCCACACAGTAGCAAGCCTGCTCCTCCAGAGGCCCGCCAATGCCAGCTCCTCCAGAGTGCCCTACAGTGCCCGTACTCTGAGCGCCGCCAGTGCGACTCCTTAGAGTGCCCCAAGAATCCTATTTTCCAAGGACATTTTTTTTTTGTGGGGGGGGGGGCGTTCTTGCCTATTTGAGCGTCGGCCCGGTCCTGTTACTAGGATATTATTAAAGTCTGTAAGTTTGAATTTGACAATGCATCTCCTTGTTCCTCGCTCCGTGCTCCTCACAGTAGCATCCCATGACAATATGCAAATATTCAGTATGTTTATTATAGGAATTGATATGAGTTTACATCATATATGAAATACTGTAACCATAGTAAAATTAGTTTAATGGGGTCATATGCGATTTCAAGTTTTCCTTTCTCTGTGGAGTATTACAAGCTCTTGGTGCATAAATAAGATCCCTAAAGTTGCAAAGACTAAAGTCTCAAACCAAAGATATATTCTTTATAAAGTTAAGAGTCAACAACGCCTACCTAAAACAGCTCGTTCTAACAAGCCCCCACATGTCTATGTCACTGTGTGGGAATATTTGCATAAAGCCACCCAAATGTTCACGCAAACAAAGAAAGCGTAACTTTTATTCTCGCTGTAGTATTGTTACCGCCACTGCCGTGGTGGAGACGCTGTGTTTCGTTATGAAAGCGAAACTACTTTGTTTGGCATTCTAAAAGAGGACACGACTAGAAATAAGTTGTTAAGTTGTATTTACAACACTTTTCCAGGACAGTCCAACCCAAATATTCAGATGCGTGCAGCACATTTTATGGAGGACGAGAACTGTTTGCTGGGAGAGTAGCCTACAATGCCAGTGTTCTGAGCAAATATGTTGGCTCACAGACTGGAAGTACGTTTTTCATATTTAAAGGATTTGACACGTGACTATTCAAACGCGAATTTTGAGCAGTGTAAAGTAGCGCTTGCTGTTTGTCGTTTTCCGATCACAAATGCAGACATGGCTTTATGTTTACGCGGCGCGAGCACTGAGGCAAAAACAATCATAATAATACACAAATAAATAAATAAATGTTGTGTTAAATACACAAATTCTTGTTTTTAAATACATATAGACATAATTAAACATGTGTGACGTAGGTAAATAAATCAAATAAATTGGTGGGTAAATGTTTAAGGAAATGCTAAACTCATCCTATTTATTTCCTTTGATCACTCATTTAATTCTGAATGTAGTTCCGCATTTATTTTTCCTCTGCACAACATGCTAATGAGAGGGTGTCAACCATGGACTTGGTCGGGTCTTAAGATAGCTGGGGGCATGGCTTTCTCACTGACAGGAGATGCATGGTGTAAATCCAGTATAGCCTAGTAAAGTCACTTTTGCCGTTCAACAGAGCAAGATACATAGAAAATTGATTGAGACCACAAATTGAGCAGTATTGTCCGTACAGTATCTGTGACTTTACAAACGACCCAATGGAATGGCCAGAGGTGTCATTTCCCGACACTCGATATTTGCAAATCTAGGGACCATCTCTAAAGTTACATACGACAGTGGTATACACTTTTCTAACTTCAATAGCATTTGAGGAAAATTACTTACAGTAACACAACCAACTGTGAAGTGGTCGTGTAGTTCTCAGTTATAAGGCACACCTTTTAGATTTTTGATATTTTCCTCAAATGCTATTGAAGTTAGAAAAGTGTATACCGATGTATACCAATGTTGTATGTAATTTTAGAGACGGCCCCTAATTTTTTTTTTTAAATGTTCATGTGAAATGTTAATGTTTAAGGCCCTGTTCGGTCCCAGGGATATTGGGATGCCAATGCAACATTTAGTTACGATACTGCATATCTGAACTGTTGGTAGCTCCAGAATCTGTGAAAAAAAACCTTCAAAAACTCTTCTTCCAAATTTCCCTGAAACTGATTAAAATATAGATTCTTATAAATACACTTTTGAGAGCAAGTTAATGTCCCATCAACTTGACCATTTCATTCATTTTTTTGTCACTCAGAGAGGTATGTTACATGCAATGGAAACAAGATCCATTTCTAGTTTCAATATTATTTATTCTTCAGACACTCCCCTTTTACAATGCAATAAGTATCATCTGTATGAAAGGTGAACCACATTTGGTTTTTGACCATTGAATATGGGTAAAATTCAACAATTTGAACATGGAACCACACTGAGTTCCCCATATCTTTGGGAGTGAACCATATATGGCCTTTTAAAATTAAGATACCAAAAGAAAAGTTTCTAAAGAACCAGAATCTAAAAGGATCTTTAATACTTCTTGAGTTGCAGACATGCAAACGTGGGGCAAAAAACACAAGAAGATGTTTTCCCATATTTGAAGAGTTACAGTTGGCATGTAATGCAACAAAGGCAGCTAAAGTTAACAGTTTTTAGAAACAGACATACTGATCTCTTTGTAAAAATAAAATAATGATGGTGCTGTCTTTCTAAAGTCATTTATATACCCTGTTATTTGGCCCCAAATCAGGTGAAAATTTACATTTTTGACTACCCTCTAAAAAACTGTGGATCAATACACATCCATGACTTTTAATACTGTTATCACTATTTCTTTTTTAATTTTTTAAATATTACCAAAAACAATAAAATTCAATTTGGTTGATTTGACAGGGAATTACCTATTACTCAAGTATTGTAATTCTATATTTTATCTTGAAGTGTTATTTTGCACTCTTTAAGTTATTATGCCAATAGAGACTTTTATGCACAAATAATAGGAATTTTTATTATAAAATCTTTCCAGCAGTGGCAATATCAGCTGTTTCTTGATGGTTATTCCCAATGCCATTGGTTGATCTGCACTTGCTGGAAAAAACAAAAACTAATGACCCTCAGAGAAAGATCTTAGAAGATTTTTAGTGAAACAGTATTTAGATCAAGAGTATCATTACTGTACTATTTTTGTTATTCAGCCATTGTTCGTGGGTCTGGTGGACCTGCTGCATTTTTGGGTTTTTAAAGTATGTACTCTTTTGGTGAAGAAAAAGTACATACTTTTGAGTGTGTAGTAGAAGAGTAGGCAAGCTTTGGGACATACTATAACATCATACAATTGTGTCTTTAACGGTCTGCTCTGTTGCATAATTACACACATCCTGTCACTGTAAACTGGCCTGTCAATCATCTTGTCACACAGTTAACATTCTCCACATTTCATTTAACTTTCTACTGTATTGGAGAGAAAAGACATAATGACAGCCGGTGGGTCTTTATATAGATAATTCTGCTCATATTTTTTTGCATAATGATGCATTTAAAAGTTAATGGCCAAATGGATGTTTATAAAAGTTCACATTGTTGTTGTAGATGAAATATCCTAACACAGATAACATTAAATAAAAATGTTTAACAGGTTAAATGTTGATTATTAGTAACTCAAACCCCTTTATCTAAACCTCTTTGGTTAACCGTCGGTCATGCACATCCCCCATGTTTGTAGGTTTTTAACATTTTTAATGCGTTTACTTCATCTTTAAGTTTCTCAAGAGTGATCGGCGATGCTATTGCACATTTCACAAGATCCATTTCAGCTGTCACAAGCTGAGGGTGAATCTTAAGGTTTGCGTTTCACAACACGCCACACTCGAGGCCAACGCTTCATGTGAAAATCGCCTGTCCAATTTAGCCAGCAGAGACTCAGTCCACCATATTTTATTTGCGGGCTTATTAAATAATACAACGAATTTCCATTATTCAGTTAACTTGCTAAAGCAGGAAAATTATGAAAAGAGAGTCCTCTCATGAAGCCTATCGTGACAAGTTAGGAATCATGAGTCGCGGCTCGGAAAGATGGGGCTTAAATATCATAGAAATTAATTTAGCCCAAAACATACTTATTCTATCCACTAACATAATAAGATAATACAAATAAAATTATTAATTGCTAATTTATTCATAGCTCAGACAAAATCATGATTGGCTCTCGTCAGTCAGTCAGTCAGTCAGTCAAACTCCACCAATGCCATCCTGGGACTTCTGTCATACTCTTTTCAACATACAATGCTTTTGGACACACATTTAATCTCACAAAATTTTAATCTCACATACTATTTAGGATGGATAGTATGAACATTGGGACACAGTGTTTTATTCTGAAATGAAGCTCACCGGAAATGCACAGTGACCATGCAGTTCCAGAGTTAAAATAGAGTGTTAAAGGCAGTTTCAAAGTAAATTTAGGACATTTAGTTGCAGTTTTGTGACAAAGTCACACAAAAGACATGCTTTGCCACTCTATTTATTACAATGATTTAATGTATTATAGAGTTTTAATTGGTTTACATGTTTTTTTTTTGTCCATTTTATTCCACTTAACATTTTAAGTGTATGTCTTTAAGAACTGTATGGTTGGCCCGTCATGTGACTAGTCACATGACATGAAGCATGAAGTACAACTGAATAAGAGAGCAGCATGACAAAAAAATGGGGTGACAGTCACCAAACTGGATTGAGGAGTTACCACTTTCAAAGCTCACCTTTCCAGGCACCATCTATGAACTTTGGATTACACTTTCTGTGGATTGTATATACACTGGTGGACAGGGGCGGACTGGGACAAAAATTCAGCCCTGGCACTGTAGCCACACCGGTCCACATTACCACACTGACACAGCCCAACCCACGGACACAAGCATTACATCTGTGTACAGATGGTGAAATAATATAAGCAGTACCATATATGTAACAGATATTTAAACATTTAATGTATGTGTCTGGTAAACAATGCGTACTACTTTTTAAAGAGCACACGTTTATAACAAATTTACACATACAGTAAAAACAAAAGAAAAAGAATCTGAGGATGTTGTAGAGTCTGTGTGCTGTCTGTTTATGCTATTTGTCTGCTGTTACTGTCATTTTCTTCAGTATGTTGTTCTTTGTTGTCACTGTCTGTCTGTTGGGTTTTTCCTACCTCTACCATACTCCTCCCTGTCTCTGCTTGGCCTACTGTAGCATCCTTCCTCACAGCACTGGTGTTGAAAGACCAGGGGTCTCTGGCTGTACTGATTCCAGCAACATCCTAGTTAATGAACACATAGGACTTAAACATTGCAGCAAAATATTTTCTCACTGACTGCTCTCAACATTGGAATACACATGAGTACAAACAAGTAATAATAGCAAAAAAGGGAATAGAATATATAGGAAAAACTATAAATAGTAGCTACAGTAAATCCTTTTTGATATACAATTATTTGTGAATTGAAGTGTTGCTAGTATGTGCTGCATTTGTGTGCGAGTGTGATTCTCTCTCTCTCTCTGTGTGTGCGTTTGTGTGGTTCTTGTTTGAGTGGCACAGTACAGGTTCCTCCTTATCTTACAGAGTTAATTAATAGTTAATTAGCAAGCCACTATTAAGAAAACTGGGCAAGCATCGTTTCGGGTGTGTCTCTCTCATTGTGTCTTCCTACCTCCATGACACTTGACTCTGCAGTCCACCTGTCATGATACACGGAGCAGACCACTCGATGAACTCAGTCTTAACTTTTTATTAACATGCACACTCCGAGAACATTCTAGCTCTGTCATCATCGGCAGGCTGCACAGACTGGCCCCACCCCCGTTGCCTAGCAACCCTGGACCCCGACACAGAACAGCCTATCACAATAAACTATTCACATTTCACCACACCACCCTACCTAAGGATTAATTGCATACTGTAAACTTATATACTGTATGCGTGCTCAATGTTTTTTATTTTAATATATGACTATCTACATATTCAAATTAAAGTTCACTACAAATGTCTATAGTACTATGGCTATTGCTATAGGTTTTTGATGTGTTAGACTATATTGCAAGTAGCCTACATCTGTTTTTACCCTATTACCCACTTTATCTGCTGATATTTCAGTCATGCAATTCAGTAACAGGCTCATTAACACTTAAGTTAACCAATTATCACGAAGCAATGACATTTTAAAATATACTGGGGTTCTACACTAAGCTTACAACTGTTTAATACAATGTAGGCTACTGCCAAAAAAAACACAGGAACTAACTGGCAGAAGTAGTGTGAAAATGACTTGTGCTCGCTGCATTTTCTGTTTTCTTCTTACCTCTGCGGCACTAACTGTCCTCCGCTGCAGCAGCCGAATTTAAACCTTTTGAAAAGAGTTAGGTTAATTTTACGCATTTAGCAGCGTCGGACCTAAGCCCCTTTTTTTTCCTCAAAGTTTTTCTGCACCGCCTTTCTTTTTTTACGGTCCATTTAGCTTTCACTGAAAATTTGCTCATGTTGCAATCTCTCTGATGACGTGCTTGATTTTGACTGAACGGTTCGGTTGGCCCACCTGGGACCAGGCGGCCGGCTGTTGCTGACTGAGCCAAATGCTTAACATTTATTTATTATTAACATTATTATTATTATAACCATAGAGAAATCGTGCAAGTGATAAAAACCCACCCTATGCGTTGTTGGCCCATAAAAACAATTTTATTTATATATATTTAGAAAAAATCTGACTGGCCCACACTAAACAATATGGTCCGGCCCTCTGGCATTTACCAGAATTGCCAGATGGCCAATCCGCCCCTGCTGGTGGACACTCACATTGGACTTATCAACACACTGGGATTCTTGGACTGTTTTAGGGTATGGACAAACAAACTGTATTCTTTTAACGGACTGAGTCTACCTGGTTTTATCGTGTTGTTTTAAAGTCTTTTATGTGAACATTGTAAATACACCAATCCTATTTAAACCAACCTTCTTTTATGTCTCATTCTTTTAACCACTAGTCATCTCTCACAGTTAAATCTGACCCCATTTTACTCTTGTAACTCGGCTGATAAGGCCGAGCGTTACATATGGTTGCCCGTACAGGGAACATCAACGATTTTAAGAGCTGTGTTGAGAAATGGTAAAAAGATGACGACATATTTTGGTAATGCAGCTCCTTTTAATGTGCCTGCTGATTTTAGTGACAAACTTATTTTACACCACTGTGACTGGGAACAGCTATGCACTGAAGTGCTTTCTCTTAAAAACATTATTTTAAAACTGGAGAAGGATTATGAAGACTCTGTCGAAAGCCATGTTTATCATGAAGTTTACTTCAGAGAGGCAGTGGACACTAAGTTCCAAAAGATGGATGAGTTTGTGAAAGAGGCTGTTGTGAGTGTTTGAGGAGGAGAGATAAACAGTGGACTAAACAACTCTGGGAGAAGAACGTTCCAGAAGCCGCTGTGCCACTGCCACCTGTGAAACTGACTCGTGCTGTCTACCATCTGCTCCTCTTCACCTCCGACGGACTTCTCCACATCTTCACCTACTCAAGACAGAGCGAAGGAAGGAACAATGACCGCTATGCAGAGGCGGACAAAGTACTCAACTCCATTACTTGAGTGAAAGTACAGATACTGCTGGTCAAACATTAACTCCATAACAAGTACAAGTTGTAAAGACAGATTTTTACTTAAGTAAAAGTACAGAAGTACTTGCTTTTAAAAGTACCAAAAGTAAATTTCCTTTTTTATGTCAATGCACTGTTTTATTGTTGTATGTAATAGTACTTACAATACTTCTGAAGCAACTTAGAATACATTACACATGCTGAATACACTGGCATAGCTTGTATATCTTTGGAATAAAGACATTAGAATGTTAAAAACCTATGGGGAAAAAAACTAAAAAAAAAATAATTGAACACTCCTACCTACCCCCACAAAAGCAGGATGGTAGTGATCTCACACAGCTCTGACAGTGTGTGCACACATCTATGTGTAGCCATTCATCCACATTTGAACAGAGTGGACAGTGAAATCCTGTAAATACAGAGTGATAAGGAAGAAAAAAAATCAAACCTGCTTTAAAACCCAGCAACACAACTGTAGCTGTATAACTTTACAACAGCAACACTGCTTTAACAAAAAAGCAAAACATCAAGACTTATTTGACATCAAAACAAACATTTTAAATGCTGTCTAATCGCTCTCGCGGTACTTTGATGTCACACACAGAACAGTCTGTGCAGTGCTGCTTCAAGTCCAACACCTATTGTGTTTTATTAGATGCACAACAGTCCTTCTGTGGCTTTATAGGTAATATTTTCACTTACACAATTTAGCAAAATCAGACAATATTGTGTCTAATATATACCACAATATTAACTTCTTATTATTGAATTGTTGTAAATAAATATCACATTTGCAACTGGTCAGTGTTCAAAAAGTGCTGGGAAATCTCTTCATGTAGCCCCACAAGAGTAATTACTGATAAACTGTCTGAAAAAAAGAAAGTCACGTTTTAGAGAAGAAAAAAAATCACCCACTGACTTTCAAAGCTGCTACATAGTAACGACTTTCTACTTCGAGGACCTTAATAGAAATGTAGTGGAGTGAAAAGTACAATATTTGTCTTTCAAATGTAGTGAAGTTAAAGTCATAAGTTCTCAGAAAAAATAATACTCAAGTAAAGTACAGATACTCAAAAAGTGTACTTAAGTACAATATTCAAGTAAATGTACTTAGTTACTGTCCGCCTCTGTCGCTATGACATCAACAGGGCCAGCTGTCAGCTACATCTTCTCCGTCCTACCCTTCTCCAGTGAGGAAATAATCAGCGCACAGCAAGATGACGCCACCCTTTCCATCTCCACTTCCACGCACCCGACAGACAGGATCACTGTACACAACCACCAGGGCTTGCTGTACCAAAGGATCCAGGGAAAGCGCGGCCAGCAGAGAAAACAGCTTGTGGTTCCCAAAGCCTTGATCCAGCGAACGCTACAGAGCCTCCACAAAAGGACAACGGAGAGACATCACAGTGTACTGAAAACTCTCCTCAACATCCTGGAGGTCGCCTGGTGGCCAACAGTCTGAAAGGATGTCTGGTGCTACGTGGGAGACTGCAAACGGTGTAACGTCATCAACCGCAGCCCAGAACCATCTCGTCACTGCACATCAACTCCGACTGTTCAACATGGAAGGAGGAATCAACAGACAGAGCGACGAGCCAGCAATGCTGGGTACAAAGCACTGGGGAGGAACAGCGCAACCTACCCAGGGATACTCAGCCTGGTATCGATCTCCTCTTCACTGTTATGGTTCCCACAATACCTTCCAGCAAACTAGTGCCTGCATGAGGATGCCTAGTTTTATCTAGTTTATGTCAAAGACATTTTAATAGAAGAAAAATACAAAAAGCCAAAGCAAAAAATCCGCACACCAAACGAAATGCAAAGTTCAAGCTCCTTCGAACAGGAGTTTATTCCTGATGATTTACATAGAGGTGACAACAAAAACTAAAGTGCACAAACAAAAAAATTACTCTGCACACACACAAAAAGCAAACGTTTCAGTCCTGGCTGGACTATCTTCAGTGCTAAAGATTCAAACACTGGTTAACAAACATTTAAGGAAATCAAGGCACAAAACAGAGAACAGATGATCAAACAGAATCAGCTGGACAATTAATTGAAGATGCAATAGGCAATTAATAATCACCGCCAAAATGGGTGGGTGAAAAAAAAAAAAAACTTTGATGGACAGAAAAAACCTCTAAAGAAAGCAAGAAAGATTTAAAGTTTCATTAAGACCAAAAGGTTGCTCAGTTTTAACTTGAGACAATATCCAAAAAGATGGCTAGACTCCTCTTTGGAGAAGGCGAGTCCTTTTGATCCTTCAGTTAAGAAAGTTTCAAGGCACAGGCATTCTTTGCGTGTCACACAAAAGACAGGTTATACCACTCTATTTATTACAATGATTTAATGTATCATAGAGTTTTAATTGGTTTACATGTTTATGTTTTTTAGTCCATTTTATTCCTCTTAATATTTTAAGTGTGTGTATGTCTTTAAGAACTGTATGGTTGGCCTGTCACGTGACTAGTCACATGACAGGAAGCAGGAAGTACAACTGAATAAGAGAGCAGCATGACAAACAAATGGGGTGACGGGGCGTGGCCAAGATGGCGACCGAGACGCACACGTTTTCTGTCCTGAGAAAGTAATTTTCTTTTTATGCCATGTGAACAACGGTAACTGTAATCGTTTACGCGAGTACAGTGTGAATTTCTGAGACGCTGCGAGGGAGTAGTCTTACGCTTCGAGTTTTCTTTTGTATTTGATATATTTATCATTTACACAATGGCAGAGAAGAGACCTGTAAAGAGCAAAGATAAAATGGCAGCTGGGCGAGTAAAGGATTCGTTTGAACAGATGGAGGTGCACTTATATGCACGTAAGAATGATGCGGGTACCTATCCAATACCTCTGCCCGAATCAGAGCCTTGTACTCCAGACTCTAAGAGAAGTCGGCCCGAATCTACACTTGGGGAGGTACAAGACAATATCGTCAAGATATTGGCGGAGAAGGTGAGTCAGAATACAGCTGTTCTTAATCAAGAAATAAAACAAAACCGGGAGTGTGTCAATTCTTTGAAGGAGGCCACGGAATACCTCTTTCAGGAATTGAAGGATGTAAAGTCAGACATCTCTAATATGAAAACAATGAGTGAGGACCACCAGAAACGAATAACAGATTTGGAGGACAAGCTCAATGAAACAGAAAGGTACCAGAGACGGTGGAGCTTGCGGCTGTATGGACTGACAGAACAGGAAGGCAAAGATGTTAAAGCTCGGGTGGTTCAAATCTGCCGCTCTGTCATTCCAGAAAATGAGGACGCCTGTCAACAGCACATTGATGTCAGCCACAGAGTCGGAAGGGAGAACGCGGAGAAGATTTGTCCAGTTATCATTAGGTTCGTCGCCAGGTCAACAAGGGATCTCATCTGGAAGCATGCTAAAGGATCCGAGTATTTGAAATCTAGGAAGCTACGTTTTGGGGAGGACCTGACGGCAAAAGACAAGGAGGCTTGTAACAAACTGTGGCCCCAAATTGATGCTGCACGTAAAGAAGGAAAACGAGCTTTCTATGTGGGAGCTAAAGCAATAATCGATGAAAAAGAAGTTCGAGTGTAAGGAGCAACAGTTGTTTGCTTCGTGAGTGTTTTTTAAATTTTTTAATTTAATTTTTTAAATACCTGGTCTCTGTTTGAGATTTTCATTTATAAGCTCTATTTTTGAGCGTGTTGGACTCTAAGGTAAATTACATTTATCATCCCTCACACTGATGGATTCGTTTAAATATACACACTGTATTACTGACTGAACGTTTATTTAGTTACATTGTTCTCTGGCGTTTGATAACCTGTTTTCTTCACTGATTGTTTAGTTTTTTCTGCACAATGTCTTTATGTCTATACTCGTTTAATGTGAGGGGTATTTGTGATATGTTAAAAAGAAAAGCCATTTTTTTAGATCTCAAGAAATTCAAGGCGGACTTTTATTTTTTGCAAGAGACTCATGCTCTAGGAACTGACTATTCATTTTGGAGGAATTAATGGGGAGTTGATCTTTGGCTGTCCTGAGCAAGCAGTAACTCTGCGGGTGTTACGATTTTGAGAGGAATGTTTAAAGGGAAAATACTTAAAAGTAATGTACACTCATCTGGAAGATGGATAATTTTGGTACTAGAGATAGAAGTTAATATTGTTATATTAGGGAACATTTATGGTTATAATAACAAAACTGAGAATCAAAATTTGATGCAGAGATTTGAAGAGGAGGTTTCAGGATTGTTGTCAATTTTCTAATGCTAATTTGGTTTTGGGTGGAGACTGGAACACTATCAGTGATCCTTTATTGGACTGTCTGCCCCCATGACATGTAAGCCATCATTGTTATTATCTTATTAATGATTTATGTTTGCATCTTAACTGTCTTGATGTATGGAGAGATAGGAATCCTGGTAAAGTTGAGTTTACTTGGAGTAGTAAGGATGCTTCCAAACAATCCAGAATTGATTTTTAGTTATTATCTGAAGACTTAGTACAAAAAGTTAAGGAAATTAAAATAATACCTTCCATTCTTACTGATCACAAAATGATTCATGTTATTGTTAGTTTTGATAGTTTGGCCGGAAAAAGTTCAGGGTTTAATTATTGGAAGTTAAATAACGCTCTCCTTGAAAATGAGCAATTTCAAAAAGCTGTTAAAGATATTATAAAGGATTCGTATAGTAAGGCAAGCGCTTCTAAAATGTTTGGAAAACACTGGGAATTTATGAAGTATTCAATAAGGAAGTTTGCTATTGGATTTGGAAAAAAATGGCCAAAGCCAGAAAGGTTAAAGAAGATTCTTTAATTAAAGATATATTTCGTATATATGAAAAACATAATTTGTCTCCAATAGACAAAGACATGTTAGTCAAATTACAATCAGAATTGGATCAAATATTTGAGAACAAAGCTAAAGGAGCATTTGTGAGGTCAAGGCGTAAATGGTTGGAGAAAGGCGAAAAGAACTCAAAATATTTTTTTAATTTGGAAAAAAGAAATACAGAACTATCTTCTTTAAAGAGAATTAGAATTGATGATAAAGTTTCAACAGATTCAAGTGAGATCTCTCAGTTTGTAACAAGTGTTTATAAAAAGTTATACACAAAAGATGAAGGTATTGGAGATTCACGGTCATTCTTGGAGAATATTAAAATAAATTCTATAGCAATAGATGAAGACTTGAAAAAAAATTGTGATAAGGAAATGAAAACAACAAATGAAAACAACAAAAATATTGCCAAACTGAAGAAGAATAAATCACCGGGTAATGACGGTCTAACCGCTGAATTTTATAAAACCTTTCAGGAAGATCTCTCTGTATTTCTTTTACATGTTTTTCAGGAAATATTGGAAGCTGAGCAAATGGTGCCTACAATGACTCAAAGTTTAATAGCACTTATTCCAAAGTCAGGTAAAGATCCACTTAGTAGGTTGACATTTTGAAATTATTGATGACTGCCAGTCTGGCTTTATGCGTGGCAGATATATTGGAAATAATATTCGGTTAGTTTTGGACTTAATTGACTATAATTTTTTAATTCATGAAGAAAGTTATATATTATTTGTTGATTGTTATAAAGCCTTTGACTCTGTGGACCATTCATTCTTGATGGAGACTCTCGGTTTCTTTGGCTTTGGCAATAATTTTATTAGAGCGATTCGTACGATTTATAGTAATTGCAATACTTCTATTAAATTACCTTTTGGAACAACTCCCAGATTTAATACTTCTAGAGGCGTAAAACAAGGAGACCCTGCAGCACCTTTCTTATTCTTATTAATTATGCAAGTGTTGTGTCTTCACATTAAAAATAATCCATATCAGGGTATTTGTTTGCCTGACAAAGAAATAAAATGCTCACAGCTTGCAGATGACACAACTATTTTTTAAAGAAGTAACAGAGAAATAGATGCAGCACTTACAGTGGGGCAAAAAAGTATTTAGTCAGCCACCAATTGTGCAAGTTCTCCCACTTAAAAAGATGAGAGAGGCCTGTAATTTCATCATAGGTATACCTCAACTATAAGAGACAAAATGAGAAAAAAATCCAGAAAATCACATTGTAGGATTTTTAAAGAATTAATTGGTAAATTCCTTGGTAAAATAAGTATTTGGTCACCTACAAACAAGCAAGATTTCTGGCTCTCACAGACCTGTAACTTCTTCTTTAAGAGGCTCCTCTGTCCTCCACTCGTTACTTGTATTAATGGCATCTGTTTGAACTCGTTATCAGTATAAAAGACACCTGTCCACAACCTCAAACAGTCACACCCCAAACTCCACCATGGCCAAGACCAAGAGCTGTCAAAGGACACCAGAAACAAATTGTAGACCTGCACCAGGCTGGGAAAACTGAATCTGCAATAGGTAAGCAGCTAGGTGTGAAGAAATCAACTGTGGGAGCAAATATTAGAAAATGAAAGACATACAAGACCACTGATAATCTCCCTCGATCTGGGGCTCCACGCAAGATCTCACCCCGTGGGGTCAAAATGATCACAAGAACTGTGAGCAAAAATCCCAGAACCACAAGGGGGGACCTAGTGAATGACCTGCAGAGAGCTGAACCAAAGTAACAAAGGCTACCATCAGTAACACACTACGCCGCCAGGGACTCAAATCCTGCAGTGCCAGACGTGTCCCCCTGCTTAAGGCAGTACATGGATCCAGGCCAGTCTGAAGTTTGCTAGAGAGCATTTGGCTGATCCAGAAGAGGATTGGGAGAATGTCATATGGTCAGATGAAACCAAATAGAACTTTTTGGTAAAAACTCAACTTGTCGTGTTGGAGGAGAAAGAATGCTGAGTTGCATCCAAAGAAACACCATACCTACTGTGAAGCATGGGGGTGGAAACCACATGCTTTGGGGCTGTTTTTCTGCAAGGGACCAGGACGACTGATCCGTGTAAACGAAAGGATGAATGGGGCCATGTATCGTGAGCTTTTGAGTGAAAACCTCCTTCCATCAGCAAGGGCATTGAAGATGAAACGTGGCTGGGTCTTTCAGCATGACAATGATCCCAAACACACCGCCCGGGCAACGAAGGAGTGGCTTCATAAAAAGTATTTCAAGGTCCTGGAGGGGCCTAGCCAGTCTCCAGATCTCAACGCCATAGAAAATCTTTGGAGGGAGTTGAAATCCGTGTTGCCCAGCGACAGCCCAAAAAACATTACTGCTCTAGAGGAGATCTGCAAGGAGGAATGGGCCAAAATACCAGCAACAGTGTGTGAAAACCTTGTGAAGACTTACAGAAAACGTTTGACCTCTGTCATTGCCAACAAAGGGCATATAACAAAGTATTGAGATGAAATTTTGTTATTGACCAAATACTTATTTTCCACCATAATTTGCAAATAAATTATTTAAAAACCCTACAATGTGATTTTCTGTATTTTTTCTCTCTCATTTTGTCTCTCATATTTGAGGAATACCTATGATGAAAATTACAGGCCTCATCTTTTTAAGTGGGAGAACTTGCACAATTGGTGGCTGACTAAATACTTTTTTTCCCCACTGTAGGTGTTTAGATGTGTTTTCATCAGTTTCAGGCTTAACTGTAAATATTAATAAATGCAAACTGTTTCCATTGAAAGATATACCTGATGCTGTGGTGGAATTGTGTGGTATACCAGTTAAAACCCATGTTTCTTATTTGGGAATCAAAATTTGTAAAAATCAGAAGGAAATTATTGATTTAAATTATCTTCCATTGATTGATAAAGTACAAAAGAAATTTAATTCTTGGTTAGAGATTTATCTTTGAATGGTAGAATATTACTGTCAAAAGCTGAAGGACTGTCAAGATTATCTTATACAGCAATGGTTTTAGATACTCCAAAGTCAATTATTAGGCAAGTAAATAAGAAAATGTATAACTTTATTTGGAAGAATAGACTACATTATTTAAATAGAGACATATTAGGTAATTTATTTCATCTGTCACGAATTCGGTCCATGGAATTCTGTTTATTCACCACCAGAGGTCACCCTTTCCTTTACATTGACTCTCGCACAACACAAACTGTTGCATAGCACCCCGGACAACATTTCCCATCATCATTTGCACACTGCACTGATTGCACTCAATGCACACAGCTGTTTCTAATCACCTCAATCACTATATAACACCCACTCTAACCAACTTTCTCTGCTGAGTATTGTTTAGCCTGTACCCCTTTCCGAGTCTCCGTGTTTTCCTTGTTTTGCCTGGCCTGTTTTTGCGGTTTCTGATCTTTGCCTGTTTTCCTGGATTTTTCCCTCTCGTCTCGCCCCTGTGATTCTGTCTGCCGATCAGTGACCTACGCTAGCCCTAGGACTATTGTTGTGTTTTGCCCGCCATATACCTGTTTGCCATTGTCCGACCCTGCCTGTTATACCACGTCTCTTTAATAAAAAGCTTGCAGATGGATCCACACGTATCACGTCTCGTCAGCCCCGTTACAATATCATGCACCTAAAGGACCCAGCAGCTTTTCTGAGGAACATTGGCAAGGTATGGACACAGCAAGGATTTTATTAGCCCTTAAACAGGGTCCATGATCATTGGAGAACCATATCTGAGAGTTTTTAGCCATCGCTCACTATTCTGAGTTACCAGACTGTTTATTGATAGAGTTTTTCTGCGATGGCATAAATCAACCTCTTAGGGCTAAGCTTAGGGTCCACGTTCATCACTCGCTCAGTTCATGGATTATGCTTTGTTGACTGTCAGATCTTTATTTACTGTGGGTGTCGCGGAGGAAAAACGCGACACAATGTCTGTGACTGAAATGATGGCTGTACCAGAGCACGCTCACAAAAAGCCTGATCGCCAAATGGCGGCCACACTAGAGCATGCTCACACGATGGCGGCCACAGCGGAGCACACTCACAAGATGGCGGACACAACAGCATCTAGTCAATTTACGGTTGATCATCATGAGTCAGGTCAAATAACAGTTTATTATCATGAGTCTGGTCAAATCACACCTGACCTTCATGAGTCAAGTCAAGTCACAGCAAGTTACAGCTGATCTTCATGAGTCAAGTCAAGTCACAGCTAATCTTCCTGTGTCAAGTCAAGTCACAGCTAATCTTCATAAGTCATGTCAGGTCACGGTTGATCGTCATGAGTCAAGTCAAGTCACAAGTGATATTCCTGAGTCAAGTCTAGTCACAGTTGATTTTCCTGAGTTGAGTCTAGTCACAGTTGATCTTCCTGCGTCAAGTCTAGTCACAGCTGATCTTCCTGAGTCAAGTTAAGTCACAACAGATCTTCATGAGTCAAGCCAAGTCACAACTGATCTTCATGAGTCAAATCAAGTTGCAGTTGATCGTCATGAGTCAAGTCAAGACACAGTTGATCTTCCGAGTCAAAGTCAAGTCACAGTTGATTCTTCTCGAGTCAAAGTTTAGATCCTGAGTCAGGTCTAGTCACAGCTGATAGTTACGAGTCAAATTAAGTCACAGTTTATGATCATGAGTCTGGTCAAGTCACAGCTGATACTCATGAGTCAGTAAGTCACAGCTGATCTTCATGAGTCCAGTCACGTCCCAGCTGTTCGTCCGGGGCCTCGTCAAGTCTCAGCTGTTCGTCCAGAGTCACGCCTCAGTTATTCATCCAGAATCACGTTGCATCACAGCTGATCATCCAGAGTCATGTCCTGTCTGTCACACCCAGATCGTCAGGGTCAGTCTTTCAGTATCCCAGTCTGGTATCTAGTGTGATGGACACCCCACTGGTGTCTGCACGCACAGCTGGTAACCCCAAACCCACTCACTCTAACCCTTCTATTCATGAACTAATTCCCCTGTCTGCAGCACTTCCCATATGGGGGGTTGCTTTGTGGTGTATCTGGGCCGCGTACTCCACCTCCGATTTGCTAGAGGCAGCAGCACCGGGTACAACATCTCCAGAGTTGGCGGCTTACGCTGCAGAACCTCCCGATGTAGCGGTGTCCACTGCTGTGCTCCCAGCGGCCATGGTGTCCACTGTAGTCTCTTAGGAGGTGGCGGCACAGGCTGCAGAACCTCACAAGATGGCGACACTTGCCTCAGTTCCTTACGTAGTGGTGGCGCCCAGCAACGCACTTTCAACCTGTCCTGTTCCAGCCAAGGAGGCCACCTATGAACTCTCTGCCTGTTCTGTTCCGGCCAAGGAGGCCGTCAATGAACTCTCTGTCTGTTCTGTTCCGGCCAAAGAGGCCGCCCATGAACTCTCTGCCTGTCCTGTCACGGCTATGGAGGCCGTCGGGGAATACTCATCCTATCCTGTCACAGTTATGGAGGCCGTTTGTGAACTTCTGTCTTGTCCCGACCCAGCCAGGGAGGCTGCCCCTGAACACTCAGTCTTGTCTATCAACCCCAATGTTCTGTCTGTGTTGTCTGTCTCTGCTCTCTCGTTGTTACAGTCTCCGCCATGGTCTCCGGATCGGTGTGGTTCACCGGGGGGTTCTGGTCCTCTGCTCCGCCGTGGTGGTCCTCTGCCCACCGTGGTTGGTAACTGTCTGGTTTGGGGTCCTCGCTTCCGCCTGGTGGTCCTCTGCCCCGCCGTGGTGGTCTACTGTCTGGTTTAGGTGGTCCTCTGCTCCGCCGTGGTGGTCCTCTGCTCCGCCGTGGTGGTTCTCTGCCCCGCCGTGGTGGTCTACTTTCTGGCTCCGGTGGTCTTCTGCTCCGCCATGGAGATCTTCGGTCCCGTCTGCTCTGCTGTGGTGGTCCTCAGCTCCGCCGGCTCTGCCTCAGTCCCTGGTCTCTCCTATCCTTGGACCTGGCCCTCCGTCCCTCCCCCTGTTCCGCCTCTGCTCCACCGCCCACCTGGATCGTTTAGTGTTTGGAGCGTCTGGAAGCCGCTCCTGGGGGGGGGGGGCTCTGTCACGAAATTCGGTCCATGGACTTCCGTTTATTCACCACAAGAGGTCACCCTTTCCATTACATTGAATCTCGCACAACTGTTGCATAGCACCCCGGACTACAAATCCCATCATTCATTGCACTGATTACAAACAGCACTGATTGCACACAGCAGTTTCATATCACCTCACTCACTATATAACACCCACTCAAACTACCATTCTCTGCTGAGTATTGTTTAGCCTGTACCCCTTTCCGAGTCTCCGTGTTTTCCTTGTTTTGCCTTGCCTTACCTGTTTTCTCGGTTTCTGATCTTTGCCTGTTTTCCTGGATTTATCCCTCTCGTCTCGCCCCTGTGATTCTGTCTGCCAATCAGTGACCAACACTAGCCCTAGGACTATTCTTGTGTTTTTGCCCGCCATATACCTGTTTGCCATTGTTCGACCCTGCCTGTTATACCACGTCTCTTTAATAAAAGCTTGCAGATGCTATTGACTTAAGTATCTAATGCTATATTTAAAATTAAATGGATTCAGAATTGTATTAAATCTAATAACCAATTATGGTACTATATCCCAAATTTAGTTTGACAAAATTGGTGGTATTAATTTTCTCCTCAGTTGTAATTTTGATATTAATAAAATTCCCATTAAGCTGTCTAACTTTCATAGACAAGCTCTGTTATCTTGGTTATTGGTGTACAAACATAATTTCTCTCCCCACAGGTGTTTGATTTGGAACAATAAAGATATTAAATATAAGAATAAGACACTTTTTTTTTTTTGATTATTGGTTCAGAAATAATATTTTATTGGTGACACAGTTGTTTCGTCCTGATGGTCTCTTACTCTCATATGGAGTTCCAATTTCTGCAAAGGATTATGCAGTGGTCTTTGATGCTATACCTTCTGGTCTTCTTCATTTGCTGCGGGCTGCTGATGCTTTTGATTCGAATATAACTAGTGACTTAAAGTTAAAGTTGGATGGTAAAGTCTTCTTGATAAAAAAATGCAATAATAATTTTCTTAAACAGATCTGTCGGCCTTTTAGGATACCCCCAGCTAAAAGTTTTTGGAATTCCCGCTTCCAGGACATTAACTGGGAGGAGGCTTATATGATCTCCAGGAAATACTGTGTCATCAATAAGATTTGCGAGGTTTCATTTAAAATTGTTCATTGTATTTATCCAGTAAATTAGGTTATTAAAAGATTTAAAAAGATATTGATTTGAAATGTGTGTTTTGTAATTTGAATGATGAAAGTATATGCCATTTTTTTTTTATTGTATTTGTACTAAATTATTCTGGTGTGATTTTAAGATCTTCTTTGAAGAGATTTCGGGAATTGACATTACTTTAGAAGATAAGAATGTTTTATTTTATTATGATAAGCCTTTAAAGAATAAATTATATTTTGTTCTTAATTTGTTTATTATATTAGGTAAATATCACATTCATAAATGTTGATGGTCAAAGAGTACACCTAATTTTTTACCATTTAAATTTGAGCTCTGTCAGTATCTTAAAGTGATGGAAGATGTAAGGAACTCTAAAGCAAAAAAGACTATAGATAGTTGTAAAGCCTTGAAACTTTATCCTTTTTAAGGACCTTTGCACTTATTTTGTAGTTCGAGATATGGATTTGTTCTCAATACCCCTCTTTATATAGTTCATATTTTTTGTTGTTGATTTATTTAGTTTTTTTTTTCTCTTTTTTCTTCCTTAATTTGCATTATTTATTTTTTTACAATCATTGTTTTTTGAACTTTTTGAATTTTTGCTTTATTGCAATTTGGGGTGCTGACATTGTACTAAAATAAAGCATAAAACAAAAATAAAAATAAACAAACAAATGGGTTGACAGTCACCAAACTGGATTGAGGAGTTACCACTTTCAGGGTTCACCTTTCCAGTCACCATCTATGAACTTTGGATTACACTTTCTGTGGATTGTATATACACTGGTGGACACTCACAGTGGACTTATCAATACACTGGGATTATTGGACTGTTTTAGGGTATGGACAAACAAACTGTGTTCTTTTAACAGACTGAGTTTACCTGGCTTTATGGTGTTGTTTTAAAGTCTTTTATGTGAACATTGTAAATACACCAATCCTATTTAAGCCAACCTCCTTTTATGTCTCATTCTTTTAACCACTAGTCATCTCTCACAGTTAAATCTGACCCCATTTTACTCTTGTAACTCGACTGATAAGGCCGAGCATTACAGTTTGTTGTTTTATTTTTGTATCTATATTGTTTTGTCTTTGTCTGTTTTAGTACCTGGCTGAAAAGGAGCACAAGGTCAGGGTGGTATTCCAAAAAGGAGGTTATGTGACATTTCCGGGTATGTTTGAGGATATGGAGGCGGATAACCTCAGCTTTCGTTTCCAAACTTCTGTACTTCCTCAACAGACAACGAAACAGCCACTTTTTGGTTGTTAAAAAGGGTGCGCTTGTTCAAAAGAGTTGCCTTCGATCCTTCGCTGACTGTGCTGATTTAAATCTAGCTGTTCTGTTGTGTTTGTGTCGCAAGTTCAGTGCAGGTAGTGACTATTCTCTCCGGCCAATCAATGATCAACAGAGTTTACACGTCACGTTTTGGTAATGGTACGGTTCACTTGGAACTAGAGACCTACGCGGGACGTATTTTTCAGTCCCGCTCCCGCCTGTTCCCGCAAAAATATATCTTATCTGGTCCCGTTCACGCCCGCGACAGTTCATGTCGGTCCCGCTCACGCCCGCAAAAGCCGATAAAAGTAATCTATATAGATTGTTTTAAGTACATTGAAGAAATTTGCATGAAATGGTTCTGTAACATCTCCTAAGCTCCACAACATCCCAGTTAGTAGTTAGGTTCTAAAAAAACTACTAGATAAAAATATTGTATTTAGACTAAGCATCAACTTACGGAAAGCAAGCGTAGGCTGTTGCGTGCTTGGTTTGGCATGGCAGAATGCCAGCAGCACACTTCCTTTATTATCACAAAAAGCTAACATCTCAGTTAATCGCGATCTCATAAAACTCTGTTATAACACAATAAATATATAAATATATGCACAATGTATTTCAGGGGGGGAGGGTATCTAAAAATGAGGGGATTCGTGAGCCACAATTTCAAGCATTGCGGTGAAGAGTAGAGTCTAACTTGATCACTTTGAGTGGCCATGCGGTACAGGAAACAACAGGAGTCTGCGGATTGAAGTAACTCATTTAATGTTAATATTAGTTGTTCTTTTTGCTTTAGTGCAACAGATGAATAACAATTTATTTGTTTTATGTATTTTATGTTTAGATATTTCTATTTTTTGGGAGTCAAATTATTTTATTCTCCTGCATCCCGCACACACACAAGTCTCTTCCCGCTCGCACTCGCACTCGCCCATCAAGAGTTGTCCAGCGCCGCACCCTGTGTTACGTTGGGTCCCGCGGGTAGTGCAGGTCTCTACTTGGAACCTCAACCGAGGTGGTACTAAAAAAAAGTACCAGGTACTGTACCCAGTGGAAAACCCCCCAAACCCCAAAAGGAACAGTACCCAGCAGTACCAGGCAGTGGAAAAACGCATCAATAAGTAAACATAGTAACTTGCTCTCTGAAGATACTCCGGAGCAGGTATGTTCAAGGTTGTGCATTACAGCACTATCAGCGCATGTGTGATCTACTGACGAGCCTTCAGTTGGCGTGACAGATAGCGCAAAACATTATATAATATTACAATATGTAATACAGCCTATTATATATATATATATATATGTGTGTATATATATATAATATATAATATGCTAATGAGGACGCAATAATATAAGTAATAAATAAAGTAAGTATATTCTTATGCTAAATTATGGTTATATTTTTTTTATTGGCATATATAAAAATGTATCTGTTATAAAATTATTATAAAACACTTATGACAAGGTAATGTTAATTATTATATTTATGTATATTTATTTATACATTTTATAAGATCATCTCAAACATGGACGGCATGTTTCTTAATGTCTAAATTATATTCACAATACATAGCTGATATGACTACCTTAATATATAATGAGCGTCAAATAAACCAAATAATTAATATCTGAAGGATATTAAAGATTAAACAGAAAAAAGAAAAACATAAAAAATGATTCACAAACATCAATAGGTGGCGTATGCTATAAGCATTGTCAAGACATTGAACAAAAGAGAAGAGAACAAGAAACAGCAGGAACATTTTTCTTAGCATCCGTTTCAATAGTGATTTTAGGTCGCTCTGTGAGCATGTTTGAGTCTCACCGGAACATACTCTGAGTTG
Organism: Sinocyclocheilus anophthalmus; assembly: GCA_018155175.1. Classification (NCBI taxonomy): domain Eukaryota; kingdom Metazoa; phylum Chordata; class Actinopteri; order Cypriniformes; family Cyprinidae; genus Sinocyclocheilus; species Sinocyclocheilus anophthalmus. Next base: position 77,925 of record JADLZN010004436.1, read on the forward strand.
AATGAACTTACTCCCGGACGCGTTTTTGGAACCACATCCCTCTAGTAAGCAAGGTTTGGGGTTAATCAACACGAAAGTTCAGGGTTAGCTGACGGTAAGTTTAACCGTGCTTTCTGGAATACACCCCAGTTATGTTTATGCATTTATATGCCATATTTTGTTTTTATGCATATTTTTATGCTTTTTATGCACATTGATTATTTATACATTGATGTTAGTCTTCATTTTTTGTAATTTTGTTATAGTTGATTGTTTCTTTTAATTTATGTGAATTCCTTGCAAATACTGATATTGTTTTGTTTGTTTGTTGTAGCTCTTATGGTGTTGTGGAGCTGTTGTTGTTATTTGATTTGTGGAGTTAAAGGGTTCATATGATGGGATTTCAAGTTTCCCTTTCTCTTTGGAGTGTTACAAGTGTGCGTGAATAGATAAGGTCCCTAAAGTCTGTAAAGACTAAAATCTCAAACCCTAAGAGATATTCTTTATAAAAGTTAAGACTGGTCCATGCCCTCCTAAAACGCCTCGTTTAAACACGCCCCCACATGTCTACGTCACGATGTGGGAAGATTTGCGTAACGCCACCAAAATGTTCACGCAAAGAAAGAAGGTTTGTCAACTTTAGTGTTGGCTGCCGCCACAGCGTGGCGAAGGCGCTGTGTGTTTCGTAGCGAAAGCTAAAATACTTTGTTTGGCCTTCCAAAAGAGGACATGACTAGAAATCAGTGGTTAAGTTGTATTTACAACACTGTTCCAGAACAGTTCAACCTAAATATTCAGATGTGTGCAGCGCATTTTATGGAGGACTGTTTCCTGATCCTGGGAGAGTAGACTACAATGCCGGCTGTTCTGACTCACAGTCTGTAAGTATGTTTTTATATTTAAAGAATTTGCCACTGACAATTCAAACGCGAGTTTAGAGCAGTGTAGAGTAGCACTTGTTGTTTGTCTCTGATCACAAAGTTCTAAGGCCTTTTCAAGCCGTACGGCTGACTCATCTAATCTGCGGCCTATTATGCGTCAAACTAAGATTGCTGTAAAGACACAAAGCAATTCCATCAAGTTAGCATTTTTAAACATTCGATCAATAAAAAATTTATCATTTCTAATCAATGACTTAATAACCACAAACAACCTGGATTTTATGTTTCTAAACATGGCTAGAAGACAGCTGCAGTGCAACAGTCCTCAATGAAACAGCCCCTCCTAACTTTACTTTTTATGACTGTTAGGAGAGGTGGAGGTGTAGCTGCTCTATTTAAAGATGTCTATCAATGCAAGCAAGTGTCATTTGGTCAGTACTTGTCTTTTGAATATCTAGGGATTGTGCTGAAAGGTGCTCCACACATTATGTTTATCATTATTTACAGGCCTCCAAAAAACTCTCCAGTCTTTGTTGAAGAGTTCACAGAAATGTTATCAATGATGTCCTCAGAGTTTGACTGTTTTGCTATTGCAGGGGATTTTAATATTCACATAGATAATGCAGAAATCAAAACTTCAAAATAAATTATAACACTTATCATTTTTTAAAAGCGTTTTAAACACTTTTGGTCATGTGGTCCAAATCAGGCTTGTGACCTGACAGCATATTATGTGACCCATGGTCAACAAGATAAATAAAATATTGCAAGATAATGGTTAAATGATCACATAAATTTTAATGAAGTGTAGTATTGTTTAAATTTAATCTTTGAAATGGTAAGTCAAAACAGAATGAAAAGTTATCATTTCAAAATTAAGCAAATCAATAAATCAGTCAGCTGCATTAAACTGCACTTAATTATAAATTATTATTCTCAGTGCAAATAATCTTAGAATCCTTACATAGAGAGAGAGAGAGAGAGAGAGAGAGAGAGAGGATCATTTAACCATTATCATGCAATATTTTATTTATTGTTTATCATATGGCCCACACAGAAGTCACATGATTTACATATATTCAAATAATAAAGACATTGTCATATATTTAAAATATATAAAATTTTAAATAAAATAAAATAATTTTAATTACAATATCTGTAAATATATTTTGAAATGCAGTTTTAAAATTATTTAAATATTTGATTTTGGCTGCTTTTTAATTATTGTCACATATATTAAACAGTGTACTGTAAATACTAATTTTTATAGGAAATATTTACATATATTTATTTTCTTTATGTGTAAATACATTTAGATATCAGACTATGTAAATATATTAATTTGCAGTAGATGAAATATATAATTTATAATATTTGTTAAAGGATAGTTCACCCAAAAATGAAAATTCGTCATTATGTACTCGCCCTCCTGTTGCTCTAAATCCGTTAATACCTCTGTCATATTTGGAAACACGAATTAAGGATAGTTTGCATGATTAAAAAAAAAAAACAGCAAAGAAAAAGAAATGACGCAAAGAAACAAAAATAAACGATTGTAGACGAATTGTTGAATAAATTCGTTATTTTTGTTTTCTTTGCGTACAGAAAGTATTATCGTAGCTTCGTGAAATTACAGTTGAACCCCTGACGTCACATGGATTATTTTTACCGATCTCCTTGCTAGTTTTCTGGACCTTGATCGTGGTAATTACATGCTGTCTATGGGAGGGTCTGAGAGCCCTCATAATTCATCAAAAATATCTTAATTTGTGTTCCGAAGATGAACGGAGCTCTTATGGGTTTGGAACGACATGAGGGTGAGTCGATAATGACACCATTTTTTTATTTTTGGGCGAACTAACCCTTTAACATATTACATTTATGTATATGTAAATATATAAAATTTCTAGAAATGTAAATATATTTTCAAACATTCAAATATTCAATTAGTGCTCATTTATTACTGTACATCGCATATAAGTAAATAAACTTAAACATGATTTCACATAATATATTCCCATTTACTCAAACTGTGTAAACAAATTAAATATACATACAGTATATGTAAATGTTTTCATTTTATATAGATTATAATTTACCCCTTCATAATAAATCAAACAGAAACATTTTACAAAAAATTTAAAAATCTCAAGACAATGTAACATAAAAACAGTGACAATATCAACTGAATTGACTTATTAATATAAAGAGTACATTTATCAACACCAGTTCAGCATGAACCAAAATAAATTATGAATTATCATGATGTTTCTGGCATATAAATAAAAGATTATCCTTCTGTAAGCATCCAGGGTCAAAACATTATGAACAAATATGCAAGTCTTAATAGGCATTCAACACATTGCATTTAAATATTTAAGAGCCATCATTAACCATGCACACAATTCATCAACTAATCACATGCTCCCACAATAATACATCAGCTAATCATGCCCCTAACCAACCCACTTCAAATAATTAACTGAAAATCATATGCAAAAAAACTTTTCTTTTTTTTTTGGCAATTCACAAAAAACAAAAAAAAGCAATATCATGCCTGGGCTTCTTTCATCGCAGGTTGCATTGTTATGCCAGTAGGTGGCAGCCAGACACTGTCTTAATCAGTTAGTTAACCACTGAAAAAATACTATGACAAATATATCACTTTATGGATATACAGCAAATATGCAGGGAATTGTGCTTCACACTGGTGCACTTATGAATAGATGTATTATAGCAAACCAAGTTTAATTAATTTTACACCTAACATACAGCATTATAAAAAAACATGATTATTTTGTTTTGTTTGGACAGTGTGTTCACCCTGTTGGACTATGGCAAGTAAAAAAAACTGTCTTGAGTCAATCTTAAGTAATTCTTACTTTCCCTATTCTTGCAATATTCAAGTGTTCATGTCCCTGAGTAATATCTGCATCCACCTAAGTTTGAAGAGAACACATAATATTCTAGTAGACAGCAATCCATATGAGAGAGAGGTCTTGTGTGGAGGGTGGATCTGGAACTGAATTCTGTACAGGTTGCCACAACAACTCTTGATTATCTGTCTTTGCGAACTGCTCTGAAATACAATTCAAACATTAACTATGATTGATAGAAATGTAACGCGAGGCTCTTACATTCACAATGCTCATTTTGGCCTCTTCAGCTCATTTTGGTGGTGAAGTGTGCAAAATTTAATCTTTGGTGAACAGTCTTCAAGAGTGCAAATAAAACTTAAAGTTTTAAGTACCTTTCAGACTTGCGTGAGGTTTCCACAAGCAACAAAGTCTACTTGAACAAACACTTCACTGCGTTTAAAGTTTAGAAAATAATATTTAAACAACTAAATTGATCTATATAATTTTACCTCAGACTGCAACCCAGACCGCTTCACGTGCTAATTAACTAACAGGAAATTATCAAATGAAACATTGGGAACTTAATAACTTTACAATACAAAACATTATAAGTTTTAACATTTAATGTTAGATCGGCAAATTGACGAATAAAAAAAAATGACTTTCAGCATCCATTCAGCTTGGCAGATGATAACCTTTACAGACCGTTACAATTTGAAGTGAGGCACGTTTCACAGTACTCTGGTTCAGTCTTATTGTTATTAATTTTAATTTCAAGGATTTTTTTGAAATATGCTGAACCTCTCGCGGTTGTTGTGTCTAAGGGTCCTCAGTGCAGAATTATTTACCAGGTGACTTGTAGGACATCCCGGACATCTTTTATCTTTATATATATATCTTTTTCGCAACGAACTCACACCCCAGTAGCCTTAACACACACGTGGCCCGGCAGGACAGGAGCCCACTACCCCACACACCTTCGTCGTTAGTGGTCCCTAGCGCCCCTTGGCGCGTTCTTTCACCAGGCGATCCGCCTACAGCTCTGCCCAGCATGGCATCCGGCTGGACGATATAGGACAATTGGTCACTGCCCCCCGAGACACACACCCAACCCCCCCCCGCCAAACAAACACCTACACCGACCGTACAAACACAAACAGCTACAACCGTGCTCGAAGTTACCCGAACCCCCATAAACAAACAAGAGCATAGGTGAAATGCAGAAAAGAGAAATAGTAATATGGAAAACATACAAAAAAGTTTTTTTTTTACGAATATTTTACCGATGCATGATGATAAATTGTGAAAAATGCATTTGAAGTATTATTTAACAAGATTTCTCAGATCACCTATGTTTCCTGTATCTCTGTCAGCAGCTCCCATTACAAATTTTCTTGTAACTTCCCGTTTTAGGTTTTTTTTCTGATGCTCCTGAAATCACAGTACAATTTATATCAATATAGACTCTACAGTGCAGACTTTTACGTTAAATTAATTAGCTTACTTCCATTCATCTATTGACAAATTACCAGCAAAACATTTACAAAGCTATCAAAACCACTCATCTATGTGATTAAAAGCCCAAACTTTCATTAATAAGAGCTCAAATCTATAGTTAGCCTACCTCTTATAGTTAGCCTGTGTAGTTAGTTAACGGTTGTGTTGCTAATGGTCTTTTTTCGAAGAAACTAAACCATTTCTGTAAAGTAAATATTGAACAGAAACGTGTCAGTTACATGTAAGAAAGTGTCAGGAAGAGTTGTATGTATTATTTCTGTGATTTTAGTGACTAAACTTACCTAAAAGCAGTGAAAACAACACTGAGAGACGGAGTTTGCTACTAGTCAGCTGAGTTGATACCCCATTACACGCCCATTAAAACACGTCAAAGTTACCAGTGTTTACATAAATAGTACATAAAAGTCAGATAAAATGTCCTGAAACTCAATTCACGTATTGTTTAAGTGGATAGTAGGCCTACATCAAACTGTAAATTCAATGAGAATATGAAATCATTATTGCAAAACATTGTTTGAAGTCAGTTTATACACAGATAGATAGATAGATATAAAGATAATATAATATAATATAATATAATAGCTTTAAACCGTAAACCTGTAGTGTAGAAATAACATTAGGCTGCATTGCAAAAACGCAATGATTAAAAATGCATAATATGAGGCATGAATATAATTTCACATAAACACATAATTAAACACACAACATGAGCTTTATGTTCTATGCATTTTTTAAATATATTTTCAAAATATATTTCAATATATTTAACAGTGTTTCACCTGTGAATATATTACCTTTCTGTATCGGTGGGGTACATACTTTTATTAATATGCTGTCATGCACAAGCATTCAATAAAATTATCATAAAAGTATTTAAATTTTATCCAAATCTTCGGTATCCGTGTGCTTTGTGTGAGGAACAGTTCCAAATTCAAACCATTCAGCGAAATTTATCTCCTTCCTCTGTAGCTATAGTAACAATTTCAAAATCTGCCATTTCAAGAAGTTTTACAACATGTTTTACGGCAGTGATATCAAACGCTC
>JADLZN010004437.1:0-52009 GCA_018155175.1 Sinocyclocheilus anophthalmus
TGCCAAAAAGCGGGTACTTCCGCCAATAGTTCTAGGAACTATGAAAAGATTCCTCCAGTGCCAAAGCCCCTAATGTCTTGAAAAGCAATGCTGATGGTGTGAGCCGGTAAGAGGAAACCTGCAATGCATGACTCCATAGCCAAAGTGAATACATGTAAAGGTGCGAGTTCTATGAGTGGCTTTTATTAATTGTTTTATTTAATAGTTTTATTAAAATGATTAAATATTGACCCGCCCGTGACCCTTTCTGATCCCTATGCATACCCTTTTCACTGATAAGCTGGCGGGCCACTTCTTGCTGAAATTTCTCCAGACTATCTGTGTCGTCCTCAAATTTTTACTGATGGATAGACGGATCATCACTTGATTCCTCTGCTCCTGTAGATTTTTTTCCTCTTCACACACACACACACACACACACCCCCAAACCAATTTCTATCAAACAGTAAAAGTCCACCCTTCCTGTTCTCCGATATATTAGCACTTGAATGGAACTTTGCGCTGATTTAGGACCCGGAACGAAAATGTGCTCTCATAGAGCTTTTGAGAGTGTTTTCAGGATGTTTTTGTTCCTTGCAGTTTGTTGGGCAGAGGTGGGTCAGTGGAGCAGATTGTGGAGAATCTGCTCTATCACCGAGCAACAGAGACCGAAGATATTCAAAACATGCGGTCAAGTAAATCAAAGAAAAAACCCACACCCACTAAAGGACATGGCATGCGGACGACTTTAAAACACAAACACACTTGAAACGTACACAGTCAGATGTGCTCGAGTGTGGGAAAAGTACACTGAGGGGGAGGGGACTTTTCTTATGCAAATGATGATATCGTTTTTCGACTGTTAGATGTACACAAATAACAAATGCGGACAAAAAGTACATGCGCTACCTCTTATACACACACAAAAAGATATTTTGAGAAAGGAAAGCATACCTCTCCATTTTCAAATGTGATTTCTCGGACAAGCGGCACACACTTGTCTTGTGTCCAGGTGTAGCTAAGGTCAAAATTTGTGAGTGAGCCCATGTAGACCATGTCAGGAGCATTCTCTCCCATTGGCTTATAAATAATATTATCAGCACTGAACCGCTCAGGCTTAGAAACTTCCCTGTAAAAAACGAGAAAGGAATAGAAAAATGAGGTCTACTGATCTTATGTAATTCAGAAATTACAGGTGAAAAAAAAAAAAAAATATCTTAGGTTAAACATTTGTTTTTCGAACTAGGCCTAGTTGATATCACCATACTTCCCCAGCTGATTATTCACAGTACATTAAGAAAACTTTTATATTACGTTTTCTCTAATGCTATGTGTAAATACACAAACAATGCATTATCTAATAGAATATGCATTCATTTGCATAAATCTCAAGTACAAAAATCAGAATCTCAGTGCAGAGGAAAAGATATGATTTGTAATTGACACAATCTACAGACACAAATAGATAAAGTGCAACAAAATAATCACTTAAATGTGTATTTTGGATGTTTTCATTTCACCCCACTAGTCCCCCACATGAACGAATCCCGTTATGAAAATGAGAAACTTTCTCGTAATAATGACTTAGTTTTCTCATTATTATGACTTAGTTTCTCATAATAATGACTTAGTTTTCCCCTTGTATAATGAAAAACTTTTCTCGTATTAAGACTTGGTGTCTCGTATAATGAGAAACTTTCTCGTAATAATGACTTAGTTTCTCATAATAATGAGAACATTTCTCGTAATAATTCTTTGGTTTTCTCGTACATGAAACTTATTCCCCTCGTAATAATTACTTAGTATCTCGTTATAATGAGAAATTTTCTCGTAATAATGACTTATTTTCTAGAAATAATGAGAAACTTTCTCGTACTAATGACTTATTTTCTCATAATAATGAAAAACTTTCTCATAATAATGACTTATTTTTTCATAATAATGAAACTATTCTCGTAATCAGACTTAGTATCTCGTATAAAGGCAAACTTTCTCCGGAATATGACTTAGTATCTTTCATAATGAAAACTTTCCCTTCGGAATCATGACTTAGTATCTCGTCTAATGAGAAACACCTTTCTCGTAATAATCGACCGTTATTACGTTTTCTCGTATAATGTAAACTTTTCTCGTAATAATGAGTTAGTTTCTCGAAATAATGAGAAACTTTATCGAAATAATGACTTAGTATCTCGTAAAAATGAGAAACTTTCTTCTTTCCGTAATATGATTGTTTCTTGAAATAATGATTGTTTCTTATACTGAAAACCTTTCTTGTAATAATACGTAGTTTTTTCTCGTAATATGAGAAACGTTCGGTAATAGACTTAGTTTCTCGAAAATACAAAGGAGAAACTTTGCTCGTAATAATGACTAGTAGCTCTATAATGAGAAACTTGTCCCTCGTAATAAGGCCTTAGTATCCGTTTCATGGATAAACCTTTCTCGGTGTAGGCGTACTAGTTTCTCGTAATAATGAGACCTTTCTCGTAATATGACTTAGTTCTCTGTTAATAACGAAAACTTTCTCGTAATAATACTTGGTTTCGTCGTATAATGGAACTTTCTGTATAATGACTTAGTACTCTTATATGAGAAACTTTTCTCGTAATAATGACTTAGTTTCTTGGTATATTGAGAAACTTTCTCGTAATAATTACTTAGTTTCTCATTATATTGAGAATCTTTCTCGTAATAATGACTTAGTTTCTCGTAAAAATAATGAGAAACTTTCGCGTATTAATACTAGTTTCTCTAAATAATGAGAAACTTCTCGTAAGAATGACTGGTTTCTCCGTAGAATGAGAAACTTCTCTTAATCAATACTTAGTATTCGTTATAATTGATAAACTTTCTCGTAAATGACAGATCTCGTAATAATGAGAAACTTTCTCGTAATAATGACTTATTTTCTCGTTATAATGAGAAACTTTCTCAAAATTATGACTTAGTATCTCTTTATAATGAGAAACTTTCTCGTAATAAGGACTTAGTTTCTCATTATTATGACTTAGTTTTTCGAAATAATGACTTAGTTCTCTATACGGCAAACTTTCTCATAATAAGGACTTAGTTTCTCGTAATAATGAGAAACTTTCTCAAAATTTTGACTTAGTATCTCGTTATAATGAGAAGCTTTCTCGTAATAATGACTTAGTTTCTCGTAATATAATGAGAAACTTTCTCGTATCTGACTAGCTGTTCTCGAAACTAAATTAGGACACTTTCCCAGTAAAATGCCCTTAGTATCGTCGTTATAGATGAGAAACTTTCTTCGAAATATACTCGTTATCGCGTATAATGAAACTTTCTCGTAAAATGACTCTGTATCTCTATCATGAGAAACTTTCCTCGTAATAATGAACTTAGTTCTCGTAATCATGAGAAACTTTCTCGATAGATGACTTTAGTTTCTCGTACTAATGAGAACTTTCGCGAATATGACTTATATCTCGTTTAATGAAAACTGTTCTCGTATAATGACTTAGTTTCTCGTATAATGAAAAAACCTTTCTCGTAATAATGACTTTGTTTCCATAATATGAGAAACTTCTCTGTAAAATGCTTAGTTTCTCGTAATAAGGGAACGTTCTCGGAATAATGACTTTCGCGTTTCTCGTAATTACTTATTTTCTCGTAATAATGATAAACTTTCTCGTAATGACTTTTCTCATAATAATGTTAAACTTTCTCGTAATAATGACTTAGTATCTCGTTATAATGAGAAACTTTCTCGTAATAATTACTTATTTTCTCGTTATAATGAGAAACTTAATTTCTCGTAATAATGACTTAATTTCTCATAAAGTTTCTCATAATAATGACTTACTTTCTCATAATAATGAGAAACTTTCTCTTCGGCATAATGACTTAGTACTCGTTTACTGAGAAAAATTTCTCGTAATAATGACCTTAGTATCTCGTTATAGGGGGGCGGAAATGAACAACACTTGCCTCAGTAATAATGACTTAGCTTTTTTCTCATAATAATGTTAAACTTTTTTCGTAATAATGACTTAGTTTCTCGTAATAATGACTTACTTTCTCGTATTAATGACTTAGTTTCTCGTAATAATGCGAAACTTTCTCGTAATAATGACTTAGTATCTCGTAATAATGAGAAACTTTCTCAAAATACTTTCTCGTATAATGAGAAACTTTCTCGTAATAATTACTTAGTATCTCGTTATAATGAGAAACTTTCTCAAAATTATGATTTAGTATCTCGTTATAATGAGAAACTTTCTCTTAATAATGACTTAGTTTCTAGGTATATTGAGAAACTTTCTCGTAATAATAACTTATTTTCTCATAATAATAAGAAACTTTCTCATAATAATGACTTATTTTCTTATAATAAAGACTTAGTTTCTCATAATAAAGACTTATTTTCTCATAATAATGACTTATTTTCTCGTAATAATGAGAAACTTTCTCGTAATGACTTAGTTTCTCGTAATACTGAGAAACTTTCTCATAATAATGACTTAATATCTCGTAATAATGAGAAACTTTCTCATAATTATGACTTAGTATCTCGTTATAATGATAAACTTTCTAGTAATAATGACTTAGTATCTCGTTATAACGAGAAACTTTCTCGTAATAATGACTTAAGTTTCTTGGAAAAAGAAAAACTTTCTCGGAATAATGACTTGTTTTCTCGTAATAATGAGAACTTCTCGTTAATATGACTTAGTTTCTCGTAATAATGAATTATTTTCTCGTAATAATGACTTAGTTTCTCGTGATAATTAGAAACTTTCTTGTAATAATGACTTAGCTTCTCATTATATTGAAAAACGTTCTCGTAATAATGACTTAGTTTCTCGGAATAATGACTTAATTTCTCATAATAATGACTTATTTTCTCATAATCATGAGAAACTTTCTCGTAATAAAGACTTATTTTCTCGTAATAATAATAAACTTTCTCGTAATAATGACTTAGTTTCTTGAAATAATGACTTAATTTCTCTAATAATGAGAAACTTTCTTGTAATAATGACTTATTTTTTCTCGTAAATTGAATAACTTTTCTCGTACTATGACTTAGTTGCTCGAATAATGAGAAACTTTTCTCTTCTCGTAATAAGCTTAGTATCTCGTCATATGAGAAACTTTCTCGTAATATCATTAGTATCTTCTTAAATGAGAAACTTTCCTCGTCATAATGACTTAGTTTCGCGTAATAATTGAGAAACGTATCGTAATAATGACTTAGTTTTCTCTGTACTAATAATAACTTTCTCAAAATGATGACTTAGTATCTCGTTATGAGAAACTTTCTCGTAATAATGACTTAGTTTCTCGTAATAATGAGAAACTTTCTCGTAATAATGACTTATTTTCTCGTAATAATGATAAACTTTCTCGTAATGACTTTTCTCATAATAATGTTAAACTTTCTCGTAATAATGACTTAGTATCCCGTAATAATGAGAAACTTTCTCGTAATAATTACTTAGTATCTCGTTATAATGAGAAACTTTCTCAAAATGATGACTTAGTTTCTCGTAATATGAGAAACTTTCTCATAATAATGACTTAAGTTTCCTCGAATAATGGACTATTTCTTGTAATAATGAGAAAACTTTCTAGTAATAATGACTTAGTTTCTCGTTATATTGAGAAACTTCCTCGTAATAATGACTTAGTTTTCTCATTATTATGACTTAGTTTCTCATTGTTATGACTTAGTTTCTCGTAATAATGAATTATTTTCTCGTAATAATGACTTAGTTTCTCTTTATATTGAGAAACTTTCTCGTAATAATGACGTAGTTTCTCATAATAATGACTTATTTCCTCAAAATAATGACTTAGTTTCTCATAATAATGATAAACTTTCTCGTAATAATGACTTAGTTTCTCGTAATAATGAGAAACTTTCTCGTAATAATGACTTAGTTTCTCGTAATAATGAATTATTTTCTCGTAATAATGACTTAGTTTCTTAGTTTCTCATAATAATGAGAAACGTCTCGTAATAATGACTTAGTTTTCTCGTAATAATGAGAAATTCTCGTATAATACTAGTCTCTCGTTTATCAATTGAAAAACTATCTCGTATAATGACTTAGTAATCCGTAATTATGAGAAACTTTCTCAAAATTATGACGTAGTATCTCGTTATAATGAGAAACTTTCTCGTAATAATGACTTAGTTTCCCATAATAATAACTTATTTTCTCATAATAATAACTTAGTTTCTCGTAATAATGACTTAGTTGCTCGTAATAATGAGAAATTTTCTCGTAATAATGACTTATTTTCTAGAAATAATGAGAAACTTTCTCGTACTAATGACTTATTTTCTCATAATAATGATAAACGTTCTCGTAATAATGACTTAGTTTCTCTAATAATGAGAAACTTTCTCGTAATAATGACTTAGTTTCTCGTAATAATGAGAAACTTTCTCGTAATAATGACTTAGTTTCTCGTAATAATGAGAAACTTTCTCGTAATAATGACTTTTCTCATAATAATGACTTATTTTCCCATAATAATGACTTAGTTTCTCATAATAATGAGAAACTTTCTCGATATAATGACTTAGTTTCTCGTAATAATGAAAAACTTTCTCGTATAACGGACTTATTTTCTCGACTATGACTTAGCTACAAAAAAAAAAACAAAAAAAAGATTTTCCTCTAACGCATGCGCACCCAAGAGTGGACAGCACGCTAGCGCCATCTGTTGGTCAAAGCCCTGCAGGAACACCGCTAACATTGCATGTGATGCATGAAAGGGACAGCTATTAAAACTAATAAATCATCGAAATACACATCCTATAAATTAAGTTTATATGTGTAATGCTTTCATTTCTTCATTAAATGCCTTGATTTCTTAACTGAAATATTGGTCTGGAATGTTTGAAGCCATAACTATCTGGCAGAGTAACTATTACACAAAAGACTACATACAGATAATTGATCTGCAATCGTTATTTAATGACAGACTATAGCATCATACACTTTAGATTACAGAACAAAGCAATGTTAGCGGTGTTCCTGCATGGCTTTGACCAACAGATGGCGCTAGCGTGCTGTCACTCTAGCGTTGCGCATGCGTCGAGTAAGTCTCTTTTTATTTTTTATTTTTTTGGGGATTCGGCTAAGTCCTTATTACTTATTCCGCGAAACTAGTCTTATTACGACAACGTTTTCTCATTATTACGAGAAACTAAGTCATTATTATGAGAAAATAAGTCATTATTTCGAGAAACTAAGTCATTATTACGAGAAAGTTTCTCATTATAACGAGATACTAAGTCATAATTTTGAGAAAGTTTCTCATTATTATGACTTACAGAACTATATTTTTTCTCAACTGTGGCGGAAACGGGCTTCCATACACGAAGAATTGAATTAATTAACCAAAACCGAAGCTAAATATGTCGGTTTATACATCCAGATTGATAAATCCTTGAAAACTGCTAGACTTGATTAATTTTGACTGTGCAACGTTCGTATTATTTCTACAATATGCTCTTAACAAGAGGCTTCTCTAGTCTGCTGGTAAAATTATGAGCGACACGAAGGTAAGCGTATATCATTTTTTTTTTTTTGGTGGTTTGTTTTTTTAATTCCTCGGATTATAATCAGTATGTAGCCTATCAATAATGACACAGTTTTGACTTCATGGGTGTGTGTCATGAACGATGTAAAGTAGGGGAGTGCGGGGCACAAAGTAACACTTTTTGATTTTCTCAGTTTGTGTAAATCCACATGTGGTTCAGAGTATAATTTTATAATCCACAGTAATTTCACACTTGTCAAATATATTGCTTTGTTTCATAATTACAGTGTATACGTTTTTCTTTATTTACCCTCAAAAATTGGAAGTGAAATGTGACAACATGCCCCGTAGGTGGGTACATTGTAACATCTGAGGGGCACCTTGTAACATGACCATATAACAGTTTAAAATGTTATCTGATCGCATGAAAAAATATACAAAAATTTTTGTCAATAAAATAAAATAATTATTTATTTCAAATAAAATAATGGCGTTTTTTAATAATTAAAAATAATCTGATTTTGGAGTCTGACAATGAACACATTGCAACCATGCATGGGACGGCCCACACAAATGAGCCAAAATGCTTTACATGTCTTGAAATAATAATTTCTTAACATTAAACACTGACTGTCAGTCTTTATTCACCTGTTTCTCGTCGTTTATCATTAAAACTTATTAAAGTAAATAGTGTGAATTACATCGCTAATGTCATAGAATAGCACGGCAGGGCACATTGTAACGCAGTGTTACAACGTGCCCATCTGCGCAACTGGAATTTAAAACTGGTATAATCTAAACTGATAAATAACAGATTGTAGATTAAAATAATAGCAGATTTGTCTCAATTTAAATGAGTAATAAAAACTGAGATGAAAATTTAAATATAATTTTACTATGGTAAAAATAAATGTTCAGCGATATCTTCAAAATACTTTTGAATTTTGGCGCACTTTTTTCTCTTTATAATGTTGATATGGTAACTAATAAATATTGTACATTTTTTTATGCTAGCATGTGTGGAAATATTTAAACCACGTGTGTTACAATTTACCCCGCGTTACTTGTGCCCCGCGCTCCCCCTATACTGCAACGTTTCTTTTTCCTATCACTTATATTGGGCACTTTTTGCATTTAAATTGGATTATTCTGACTGCTGACGTTGAAAATGATGCATTTCTTGATTGCCGTTTTGACAGTGTTTGCTTGAATATTTTATTCATGTTCGGTAGCCTAATTCCCTTTAATGTAGGCTATTTGCCCCGATTTGATCCGTTACTGGGAAATTTATCTAACGTTATATTTATATTATTTTGTCATTATTATTTTGTTTTAAATAGTTAAAATGGCCCTTATCAACCTTGATTTACATATTCCATCACATTATTTTGACAGTTAAAGTTTTGGGCGGGTTTTTGTGAGCTTTTGGCTGGAAATCGTCCATCCAATCTGGCAACACTGTTTGTATCCATCTTTCATTATATCCAGTAGCCTACTAACCCTATGGTACAGACCTCTGCTTGGTTGTAACACATTTATATGCTATATTTGTTCATAATCTGAATTAAAATACGAAACTACCAAAAAAAACTAACAGAAATCAAAAACAGAGGTGTCTTTTACCCTAACAAATTATTTCAATAACTTATGAAAAGTTATATAGGCTATATAAATATTATAGAGTCCTGTTATAGGTGGAAGGCGGATGGAAGTTGAACTAAACTATTTATGTCACTAACAAAGATGTTTAAGACGAATGATGTACGTGCCAAAAACATTTGGACTGCGGTCTGTAACGTTACCAGATTGGAAATGGCAACAAGGTTGTTAAAACGTCAACGTACGAACGTTTCTTGCGTTGGAAAAACTTTCAAAATGCATTAACAAGCTTTATGAAAAATGTCAGTGGCGGCTCGTGGTTTTAAAATAGAGGAGGCACACTAATTGTATTGGTCTGGGGATCCCTGCCGATTATTATTATTATTATTGTTATTTGCTTAACCACTTTAAAATGGCTTTTTGGTTGCTTTTATTCAGAAAACGACACACATACAGCAAGATAAACGAGAATATAATTTCACTGAGCACACATCCATCACCCTTCTTAAAATCTGTGTTAAAACGAGCCGACTGCTGTAAACGGTAGCCTATATCCTGCTTAGGCGTGGTTCCGCCTGTATTTTTAATCACGTAATTTACGACTCTGATGATTGGTTGATATACCAGAAGGGAGGCTAGCCTCCCTTGCGAGGTTTCTTTTCTCAACACTCCTCTGCGTTGAAAGTGAACACTCGATGGTGATTGGTTCATTTTTTTTACCAACGGAGGCACGCAAGCTCAGCTCTCCCTATTCTGAGACATGAATTGAAATGGAATTGTGGATTTTATTAACATTAAATCGTCCTCCTCCCATTGTCACCTCAAAATTTTGGGGAAGCTGTGCATCCCCCGACGAGCCTCCACTTTGGTTTGTATTATGAATCAACATTACTATGCTGTTTTGGTGCATACGATTGATTTTTTTCAAATATGCTAAAATGCAAGAGACAATGATTCAAGTTGCACAGTTTAATACAATAAATTATAGCTATTTAAGATGTAGAAGCTTAAAGCATGAGGTCAAATGGATGGCAGCCTAGTTGTATCTACATTCTGTATTCTGTTATGTACATGTAAATTTGCCTCAGATTTTATTAAAACGTTAATGTTAAAGTAAACTTTAAAATTAGACTATGTTGAACTTAAACTTTTATACACCCGAATACATAAATTAATTGTGTATTTTGATTGTGTAGTCTTTACATTCACTATATCTTCTAGGGAACTCAGTTAATAAATAATATTTATTTACTTTCTTCTTAACACCATTCCAGCATCTGTGGCTATATTCATGGCGAGAACCAATTAATCCATACACAAGTCAATCCATAAACAAGTCTGTTTTACACACAAGCTGAGGGAGGGACCATTTAGAATCTTCAGTTCACCTAACCCAAGACATTTTAGGCTGTGGGAGGAAAAAAGGTAATTAAATTAACGAATTTATTTTAATTAAATTATATTTAAATGAAGTTTAAATTACAGTGAAAATGCTAATTATATATGCAACATACGTCATCCTCTAAAGAAATATACATTTTATGAACCATTGGAATATGAACAGAGCAATCAGAAACATTGCACAGCTGTTTTTTAATGTATTTAATATTTAAGTAAAACTGCCAGATGCAGACGTTAGTGCCTCAAGCCAAGGTGCCTGATGCTACCAGGGATTGGGATCCTTGCAAGATGCTAAGGCATGAAGAGGCCACTCTCATCAAACTGAGGGATGGAGAGTCTGAGGCAGGAATGTCTGGGGCAGCTGTGACAGGAACAGCTTTCACAAGAACCTCTTGGGCGGTAAGGAACAGCTTTCAGGAACTTCAGGGCCACTCACTTCACTTTCAGTGGTTTGGACCTGATTTGCAGAGGGAAGGACTTCAAAATCCCTGAAAGCAGCTTGGTCCTCTGCTTGCTGACCCAGACTCAGCTTCTCAAAATACTCCTTCCTCGTCTTCTTTTTCTCCGCCATCTCATTTCACTCACCAGCAGACTGACGTTGGTACTCCCAGCGAACAGAAATGTATCAGTAACTTTGCTTTAAATTCCTTGTTTTATTGTTGTGAATAATTTTTTTTTATGATTATTTACTTCCTTTTATGTAAAGCACTTTTACCATTGTGTATATAGATAAACTTGTTTTGCCTTGCCTTATACTGACATGCCTCTAGGTGTCACAATACGACCACATCAGAATATTATGTGAACCTTTTACGTACTGGCAGCCCTAATAAATAATCTTATTTGTATTTTTCATGCCACTGGCAAATGATCCATGTCTACTGTAAAGCTCACAAAGAAAATGTTTGAAGGAGCAGTGGTGCCGTGATCTGTAATCAAATGGTCATTTTGTTTTATTTATCTTTTTAATTGCTCTACAGAATGTCCATGTCAGTATATGGTGTACATATTGCACTGGCAAAATGTTTTCTGTTTCCCCAGAAATGTTAAACTATAATTTGTTTCCAAATAATTATTTTGTTTATAAAGCTATTTATTTTGTTTTTATTTTTCAGTTTAATTCAGGACACACTCAGCTGTTTTTTATCTACAGTATGACAACGAATAAATAAAGAAATGTATCTTATAATTTTTATAATTAAAAAAGAGCATAACCTAGCCACTAGTTTTGCATCTTTTTATTACTATATAGATATATATTTGTATTTTCCGCCCATTTTATTTTATGGGTTGTTTTATGTAGTCAAATTAATGAACTCGGTCAAACATCCACGTTTAATATGACTGATCAACCTGCTAAACTAGTCATTTTAAATGGATCAAGAAGAAATAACTTAAGCTAACAACTGCACAATATATTTTACTGTAAATATGTAATAAGTAACTATGAGTAATACAACAGGCAGGTTGCCAAGTCTGTGGAACTGCTGCAGATAATTAGTTGAAACAGGAAATCCGGCTACTATTTTCTATGGAAACACTAAGGGAATTTACAACTGAAGTAGTATGTCCACAGAAATAAGATTAAAAATAAATAAATACATCACAAATAATAAATAATCACAAATAAAAAACTTGTATTAATTGTAAGGGGGATAATAAGTATATATTGTAACTTAAGTAGCCTAATGTAAAGTTTTAAGGCACTCTTCTTTCAGTGCTTTACTGATTAAAATAAATTATCAAATCATTTTTAAATGCCAGAAAAACTTACAGAACCTTTAACAGACCTTAATTTGTTTAAATAAAACGTCCCTAACCAATGAAAAAGAAGCGGAACTGTATGCGTTTATATTACACAGGCAGACCTGGCAACCCAGAGGCTATTCTGCAACAAAGAACCACACAAATAACAGACGATCAAATAAATCAATCAATGCTTTGAAAAACATGCACAGGGAACATTCAGTTTAATGGAACACCAAGCACTACAGTGCAATATACATCCAGACAAAATTGTCTAAATCTGTTTTGCCTAAAACATACATTATTATTATATGATCTCAAGAGCGTGGGCAATGATTTCCCCATACGTTGCAGGACGAAAGTCTGTATTGTAAGGAATTTATCTTTTTTGTCGGCCAACCTTGCTCACTGAAAGCCAAGTGCAAATTTAGCCCTCCCCTTTAATCGCCGTTTGCCCGAGCGCTGATCGCTACAAGCAAAGGAGAGGACAGCGAGGAGAGAATATGAGGTAGACAGGACTTTACACGGGAATAATGGCGGCGCCGCTCCGGCGGGACACCTTACCTGACAACTACTCTTATGGGGTGTGCAGGGACGGCAGGGTCTTTTTCTTAGAGTGAGGATATATGTTTACTATTGAAATAATTTCTTTCTCATACCGTTCGAGTGTTTCCCAGCCAGTTGCATCGCTAACAGGTGGTTTGTTTTCCTGCCAGCGATGAGACGAGAAGCACTTCCTGGCTTCATCCCTGCACTGGTGAACCTGTCAATTCTGGGCACATGATCCGATCCGGTAAGTGCATTTAGGCTTTCATTTCCATTTCAGTATTTAAGTGTTATTTCGTGTTGCATAGGCATAAAAGAATAATTGAATGCTAAAAGTTTCGCAAACGTTCTATTTTTCTTGCCTCCTAGATCTACCCACAGGTTGGGAGGAAGGGTTTATGAAGGAAGGAGCGAGTTTCTTTATTGAGTAAGTGGATGTGTTTATAGTAATTACACCTTACTGCGGTCCTGTAGTGCGTCAGGTGGATGACAGGTCATAAGCGGGCTTAATATGGGTGTGCTAGTTGCCTGGCTCCTGATCAGCAAAAAATGAATGTTGAGAATTGTGCAGGAGGGGTATCAAAGGTAAGCTACAGACTACAGTACATGCACAGTTATTGTCTTTGAAGACTGGCATTCAAGTACAAAGTCTACAGAACAGAACAGGTGTACACGCCCCTTTCAATTTACAGTTGATGTCTCATGTTGGCAGAGTCTCAAAACCGAGCTACTGTACCATAATTCCCCCGAAATGCTGTTTAGATAAAGCTGAATGCTTTGCTTTATGCACACACAGTAAGTTTGAAATACTCGTTCCCTGTGCGCTGTATACATAAAAAAATATCTTAAGTTTAAGATCTTTGTTATACTGTACATTCATTATGAATATGTAAGTTACTCAATTTTGACCTTCTGCTATTGCAAGTCTGAAGGCATTTGCAGCAATGGGTGCACACTAGCAAGAATTCTGCATGAGGACGAAGATTTCCCCACACAGATTTTGCATCAGATTCAGTTGGTCTCTGAGTTTGGAAAGCTGCTTGGTTTGAAAGTGACTGTTTGTGGAAAAAAAAAAAAATAAATTCTGTAGTGACTGGACCTTAAGAACCACTGATCTACAGGTGCATCTCAATAAATTAAAAAGTTGTGGAAAAGTTCATTTATTTCAGAATTCAACTCAAATTGTGAAACTCATACATTAAATAAATTCAATGCACACCGCCTGAATTAGTTTAGTCTTTGGTTCTTTTAATTTTGTGTGATTTTTGACTCCATTAACAAAACCAACCAATATCCCTATTCACATTAAAAATAGGTGGTCATGCCCCAGCTAATCACTCAAAACACTGCAAAGGTTCCGGAGCCCTTCAAAATGGTCTCTCGTTTTGGTTCACTAGCTACACAATATGGGGATACTGCTGATTCTGCCAGTTTGTCCCAAGACAATCATTGACACCCTTCACAAGGAGGGTAAGCCATAAACTTTCATTGCCAAAGAAGCTGGCTGTTCACAGAGTGCTGTATCCAAGCATTTTAACAGAAAGTTGAGTGGAAGGAAAGGTGTGGAAGAAAAAGATGCACAACCGAGAGAACCGGTCTTATGAGGATTGTCAAGCAAAATCGCTTCAAGAATTTGAGTGAACTTCACAAGGAATGGACTGAGGCTGGGTTCAAGAGCCACCACACACAGACGTGTTAAGAAATGTGGCTACAGTTGTCGTATTCCTCTTGTTATGCCACTCCTGAACCACAGACAATGTCATTGGCGTCTTACCTGGGCTAAGGAGAAGTAGTACTGTTGCCCAGTGGTCCAAAGTTCTTTTTTCAGATGAGAGCAAGTTTTGTATTTCATTTGGAAACCAAGGTCCTAGAGTCTGGAGGAAGGGTGGAGAAGCTCATAGCCCAAGTTGCTTGAAGTCCAGTGTTAAGTTTTCACAGTCTGTGATGATTTGGGGTGCAATGTCATCTGCTGGTGTTGGTCCATTGTGTTTTTTTTAAACCAAAGTCACTGCACCCGTTTACCAAGAAATTTTGGAGCACTTCATGCTTCCTTCTGCTGACCAGCTTTTTGAAGATGCTGATTTCATTTTCCATCAGTATTTGGCACCTGCCCACACTGCCAAAAGAACCAAAATTTGGTTAAATGACCATGGTGTTGGTGTGCTTGACTGGCCAGCAAACTCACCTGACCTGAAGCCCATAGAGAATCTATGGTGTATTGTAAAGAGGAAAATGAGAAACAAGAGACCAAAAAATGCAGATGAGCTGAAGGCCACTGTCAAAGAAACCTGGGCTTCCATACCACCTCAGCAGTGCCACAAACTGATCACCTCCATGCCACGCCGAATTGAGGCAGTAATTACAGCAAAAGGAGACCCTACCAAGTATTGAGTACATGTACAGTAAATGAACATACTTTCCAGAAGGCCAACAATTCACTAAAAATTTGTTTTTTTATTGGTCTTATGAAGTATTCTAATTTGTTTGAGATAGTGAATTGGTGGGTTTTTTTGTTAAATGTGAGCCAAAATCAACACAATTAAAAGAACCAAAGACTTAAACTACTTCAGTCTGTGTGCATTGAATTTATTTAATACACGAGTTTCACAATTTGAGTTGAATTACTGAAATAAATGAACTTTTCCATGACATTCTAATTTATTGAGATGCACCTGTATAGTGTATCTGCAAATCTATTCAACTGCAGCAAACAAACACCTGCATGGATTCCTATTGAAATGACATGATTTTGTCAGTGAAAATTCCCCTCCCCATTGTTCAACACAATTTTCAAAGGCCGCCCATAGAAGGTAAGATAGTTCCTTCAGTATTTCTGCTATAATTATGAATAACTATGCTAGAATTATTTTATAAACAAAAGTTAAAGATGAATTAATAATAATAATTATATGAATTTCATTAATATTAATTTGTATAATTTTAAGTCATCCTGCAGCCTTCTTGGAAGTTTGCTGAGGCCCTCTAGTCCAGTCCTCTGATTGAGAACCTCTGCTAAAGACTGACTTGGCCATAGCAGTGCATCTCGAAAAAATCCCCTGAAATTATAGTCTCTTTTTTTGGTTTGCCTTGTTGTTCTGTTCCAAGATGTTTGCGTTGGTGTCATCTCCTAGTCAGATCTGTGCGGTGTGCGTTTAATCTCATATCTGGCTTGTAGTGCTCCACATTTGAGTCTCAGTCTCTCCCAGTGATTTATAATATCCTTAGAGTTGGCTCAGGGTCTAAGGATGAGTAGAACAAAATAAACATAGTTGGAGTCACTGTTAGGCTGTCTAGATTTTTAACTCGTGAAGTGCTGATTTGGGGATGAAATTGACATTAGACTCACTACAGATGGTTGATCTGCACAGATGCAAAGATGATGATCATATACTGTACTTGCGGACAGAGGTGTGATCTTGAGTATGAAAGAGCAGAAGACACTCGGATAACACCTGCATGCCTATTTGCTGACAGATCCAAAATGCATCACATGACATTTACGCATCAGTCTGTTTGAGGAACTTGCATGGGTGAAGCCTGTTTGATTAAAGACAAACAGGATGCAGTTGTGACTTCCTGTAGCTCACCTGACTGAATCTGTATAGTGTGACATGAAGTGTGATTAGGGAACAAAAAGCTGAATGAAACTAAGAGTTACAGGGATTTGGAGAAAATAATGTGAGCACCCATTATTAATATAATTTTTGTATCAATCAATATAATCTATATTGTCTAGGTTGTCTTTCAGTATATGTGATTAGTAGAAGCCGTAAGTGAAATGGGTGACTTCTCAGACTTCCAAAAAAGGCAAATCATGGGAACCCGTTTAGCAGGAGCTTCTCTAATTTTAACAGCCTAATTGTTTCATGTTTTAAGAAAAATGGTCTTTATGATTATGACTGCGCAGTGCGCACATAAAGCATGGCCAGACTTTATGATCAAAGCAGAATAGTGGGTAAAAATCGAAAGATAATGATAGGGACCATTGATAACTGAGAAGGATTGTGTCCAAACAATACAGAATTACTACAGAAAAGATCAGTATTCACCTTGAAGCTTGCACAAAGAACAACAACTGAGAACTTCACAAAGCCAATATCCACGAAGGAGCTGCAATTGAAAAATATGGTGTCGTGATCATAAAACCTGCACCAAGATAAACTTCATCTGCCCTGGCCAATACCTGACTTGAATATTATAAAACCACTGTGGGCAGTTTTAAAGAGATGAGTGAAAAGCCAGTTCTCTCCTCCAATATCTCTGAAGGAACTGGGAGGGTTTCTGATAGACAACATTCAGAAGTTGTATGAATCTATTCTAAGAAGGTTGGAAATGTATTAAAGGGTTAGTTCACCCAAAAATGAAAATTTTATGTTTATCTGCTTACCCCCAGGGCATCCAAGATGTAGGTGACTTTGTTTCTTCAGTAGAACACAAAACAAAGATTTTAAACTTAAACCGTTGCAGTCTGTCAGTCATATAATGGAAGTCAATGTCATCACAACTTTGAGAGTCAAAAAAACATACACAAAACCAAATTAATCCCTGCGGCTCGTGACGATACATTGATGTGTAAAGACGCGAAACGATCGGTCTGTGTAAGAAACTGAACAGGATTTATATAGTCTTTTACCTCTGATTCACCGCAATGTCCGAACTATCCTGAGCGCATTCTCAACAGCCGGTGCGTGACGCCTCTTCTTCTTCTTGCTTTACGGCGAATCACAGACTTATAAGTGCATTACCACCACCTATCTCTCAAATAGACCATTGACACTCTATCTACAATCTCAATTAGGATTGATTGTATCATCACGAGCCGCATGGTTTAATTTGGTTTTGTGTATGTTTTTTTGACTCTCAAAGCCGTGATTCCCATTCACTTCCAATATATGACCGACAGACTGCAACGGTTTAAGTTAAGTTAAAAATCTTCGTTTGTGTTCTACTGAAGAAACAAAGTCAGCTACATCTTGGATGCCCTGGGGGTAAGCAGATAAACAAAAAATGTTCGTTTTTGGGTGAACTATCCCTTTAAAGGCAAATGGTGAAACATTTGAAAGCATTTGGTATGATTAAATTATTATGAGTTTCAGGGCAGTAACTCACACAGAATAACATCTGCTAGTGCAGCAGCCTGAGCTCAGCTTCAAGCAAGGACTAGAATCTGTTGTGGCAGTATTTCTTCATTCTTTTATACATTTTTTAACCTCTCATGGCCCCAACAGGAAATTAATCTAACAAACATTCCAGTGGTTGAATCAGGTTCATGGCAGAGAACTGAGACGTTGTGATCATATTTTCAAAAGCTATGACTAGTTATGCAGGCCACCAATGACATTCAGGCATCCAGAAATAGGCGTGCCCGATCATGCAACAACAAAACCCTGTGCAATAAAGAGGAAATAAACTTGTGATCCTGTGGCTCAAGTAAATAATTAACTTTAAGGAGTTGCTGAAAGTGAGTTGTAATATTTGAGAGGGAAATGGGAATGTTGTCTTTACTCAGGGTTTGAGTGTCGATTATTGTTGTCCTGGCCTTTCCATTCCCTTCTCTAGGGAAGTAGAGGCTGAAGAATGATGACCAGTGATTGTTGGAGGTGGATATGATGGAGGATCCGACGTATTACCAATTATCTTATAGCAGGAGTGTGTGGCTGAGAGATGGGCTGTGAAAAATGCTGCCAGCACTTGATGAAGCACATCTGACGCTTATTGTACCTTGTCACCGCTGCCATACATCCAGTGTTGTAGCTTTCTTTGGGGGAATAGGAGTCCTAAATGTGTGTAAAAGGGTCGAGGTCAGTGAATCTGCATATATATATATATATATATATTATATATCTATATATATAATATATATGCAGTCAGGTCTATGTAAATATCCAGTAAGTGAAATCATTTAAAAATATGGGTCAGTTTTTTTATGATTTTGAAAGAAGTTTCTTATGATCACCAAAGCTGGATTTATTGTATCGTAGATATAGTAAAACAGTAATACTGTGAAATATATTATTACAATTTTAAAAAAACCAGTACACCATGGCAATAGAATCACGATTGGCTAGTAAATTTGTTTAAAGTTTACTCACCAAATCAGCTTGTCTTTGTAAAGTACATTCATGTGATATGACTTGAAAGTACACTTTTATAACATCAATCAATTAAGCATTTTCAAATAAATAAATAAATGAATATTACTGACCCTAAACTTTTAAACGTTAGTGTACTTTCTCTCCCTGCATCTGCCATCTTGTATTTATATTTTTTCTGATGGTCTGATACAGTGCATTATGGGATTGTATTCAGTTAAAAAACACCTTCTTGCTGCTACATGAACCTTTGCAGTGAAACTGCTTCCTTGCAGTATATAGATTTTTTTCAACTTGGTGTTGGTTTACGCTGATCTGTTTTATCAGGTAGTATGTAAAACAAGATTTTTTTTCCTGATGATCATTATCAGCACTGCTTTCTTTTCTCCATGCAAAAATGATTAGGATTGGTCCTCATTGTTTTATCAGTTAGGTGAGATGCAATAAAGCAATAATTGATTAAAGCCAACTGTCTTGCATCAAACAACATTTTCACAAAGTTTGGACAGATCAATTACTGATAAAGTCACTGTAATTTTGTTCAAAAACTACACATTTCATGACCAACCACAGTTCATTTTAGGGGCGGGAAATTGAGCGCAGTTTTGCAAACAAGTGCAGATGCACTAAAGGAACTTTTTGCTACTAGGTTTCTCAAACAAAGCTCTTAAAAAATCTTCAATGCTATGAACAGAAGCACTTATTGTAGCCTTTTGGTAAACAACTGTTCACAGTGATGCCCAGCCCAGGGTGCAATACACATCATTTGGACTGTAGTTACCTTAACAGTCAGCAGGGGGTGTGTATGGGAATCTGACTGTAGAAGAACACAATGTATTCTCAATGAGTCATGTTTTTGGTTTTCAACAGGCCTCGATAATGGTAATGTTATGGATTTTAAAGACCTTTTCAGGTATACAAATGTATAAGAGTATCCCATGAGTGTAGTACATGCTTACCACAAGTACACGGTTTATTTAAATTTTTTTCTGAACTGTATGTGGTTGAATTCAAGCTCCATTGCAACTAAATGATTAATCATGCACAGCCTAGACCCTTAGGATATGAAACAAGGATGTTTCTCTGGCCTAAAGGGGGCGTGAGTCAAGAGGCTCAGTGTGGTTCATATTAATGAATCTCTTTATGATAAAGATGAGTGAGCTTTCCTGAGCTATTACATATTAATGTGCCTCCAGGCTATGAGAGTGGGAGAAATCCACTGAGCACATTGTCTTTGTAACTTGATTCTCAGATCCTGTCTTTACTGTTACACTTGACTTACATCTCCAGCACCAGGGAGTGTGAGAGTTACGGTTGGTTTTTATTATTCTGAGGTAGAGTTTAAGTCTGTGTGGGCATAGTGTTTTTTAAACACTTGTTTGACAAGTTGTGTGACCTTAATGAAGAGAATTTTTAGATTGCAAGCAGTGAAATTATGGATTTTGAGAGGTAATAAGTATGAGGAACATGTTCATTTTTCAACATACTGTACTCAGTGGTTTTGAAGACAATTAGAATGCAGACAATTCAGTTATTTATTATATTTTTTTAATTGTTCATTTATATATTCAGTTTATTTCCCAGAGTCTTTCAGAAGCAAAATAGAATGTCTACTTGTAGTTCACATGCAGACAGAACTACTGAGGTTAATGACAAGCAAGTAAAGTACTTTGGTAAATTAAGTTTCTCATGTGTGCAAACAAAATATAGGCTTTGATCCAAAGACTATCTATACTACCATTTACATTTTTAAAACGAATAATACTTTTTATTAAAGTTACAATAATTATTATTTTTACTAACGATTTCGGTCCCAACAATTTAGGTGGCCTTAGTACTATGTCATCAAAAAATATGACACTGACTTATTGTGGCTTCATATTGTATCAAACACTTTTTGCTGCTATTGAGGTGGGATACGGGTAAGGTTATCGGGACAGGTTTGGTGGTATGGGTGGGATTAAGGTGTAAGGGATGGGTCAAAAGTAATTACATTAATTACAGAAGTAATTACATGCAGGTATTTTAAAAAATATAAGTACAATGTAAAAAACATGTACAGTGGGGTAACTAACGTATTGAAAAGGTGTGTTGATACTGAAATTTTCACCAGACTGTCGGAACAAACCCAAGTTTAATCCATACTACAAGACGAAAACAAAAACAAAAAAAAGAATGGGCCAAAATCACACCTGAGCATACGACTAGTTTATACAGGAGGCGTCTTGAAGCTGTCGTTAACAATAAAGGTTTTTGTACAAAGTAATAAATACATTTCAGTAAATGTGTTCAATACTTTTTCCGTGTCATTCCATTTTATTAAACAGAACTTAAGTTTTCTTTTTTGTATGTATAGATTACTTGGGTTGTTACAGACATCTGGTCAAAATTTCATGTCAACAGCACCTTTAAAAATATATATACTGGGAAAAATGGTGTGACGTGTCAATACTTATTTTACCCGATGTCTGTACACAATAAGTGTATTGTACAAATTTTTAATTTAAAGGTAGTACAGTTAAGGCCACTGATATAAAGTGGGACCAATATTAAAATTAAAAATAAAATCGTTCTTTTGAACTTATTTTTTTTAGAAATCTTAAAAAGTTCACGGTTGTCACTAAAAGATTAAGCAGGACACCATTCTAACATTGATAATAATAAGGAAGACATGTTTCTTATTGGAAACAACTTTGAGGATCTGTATTAGCTGCTGAAAATGTAGCTTTCCTTATATTCAAGCACGGCATCTGGAACTTTATCTGCAGGGGAAAAGTGGGAATCGGAGGAAAAAAACATACTGATTAAATTATTGATGATGTTCATGCATTCATTTATGATTATAACATAATTATTTATATTCATTACATATTTGAAAAGTAGATATTAGTTCAAATTTATTAGGGTCACACTTTATTTTAAGGTGCAATTCTTGCTATTAACAAACCATTAACTATGACTTTTGCCTCAATAAAACTTTTGCTGCTCATTAATAGTTAATAGTAAGGTAG
This sequence comes from Sinocyclocheilus anophthalmus, assembly GCA_018155175.1. Taxonomy (NCBI): domain Eukaryota; kingdom Metazoa; phylum Chordata; class Actinopteri; order Cypriniformes; family Cyprinidae; genus Sinocyclocheilus; species Sinocyclocheilus anophthalmus. The sequence continues at coordinate 21,899 of JADLZN010004437.1, forward strand.
TTGTTAAGTTTAGGTAATAGGTAGGATTAGGGATTTAGAATATGATCATGCAGAATATGTGCTTTGTAAGTACTAATAAACAGTCAATATGCTAGTAATATGCATGCTATAAGCAACTAGTTAATAGTGAGAATTGTTCCATACTAATGTGTTACCTTTATAAACACTTTAGACTGCAGATAATAATGCTGGACATCCAAAAAATAAAAAATAAATTAACTTCCACACCACAAAAAGATAGTATTGCAGAGAAAGAAATCTACTCGGCTAAATATGTATCATGAGCTTGTTTGTGATTGAAGATACTGTCAGAATTGCCCCTGATTGCAATGTCTGATTGCAATGTAATTTCTTTGCTGCTGTCATAGCTGTGCAAGGCAGGTCAATTAAAATGGCCCACAAAAAGAAAGAGAGAGGGTCTGATTAGAAGATTTTTTTCATCTTTTCAACCTTGTCCCATATCTGATACTGGTAGAGGGCACTCCACCTCCATCTAGCAGGTCACCTTCTCTGGATTATCAGACTCATAAACTGCACCACAGGATGCTGCTCTCTTTTACATGAATTCTCTATCTTCCATACCACAGATGGTGATTTCTGAATTGAAAACCTTCACAAAATGCTCTCTTTTGGCAGTGCATTATGATAGACAGTGAGGGGAAAAAAATCTAAATGAAACAATTCCTTTTGATCTCTTTTCAAGGTCAGAGTAAATGTGATATACCACTTGTTAGGCACTTGAGTTTGATGTTTATCTTTGTCTCACAGTATGCATGCATTCATATGGAACAGTGTTCTCTGTCATATCTGCTTGTGATGGATATCAGTGGCTGTGGGCTGTGCGGTGGGGTCTGCAGGACAGAGCACTAGCTGGAGGTGGCGGGACAAAGGAGAAATTGAGAGGCAGATGAGGCTATAGCTAAAGGCATGCTTTGTGAAAACAGGAGGCGTTGGCTTCCTGAACCCCCAGTGCCCTCACTGCAAACATTAGCATTGGCATCTTAGTGCAGCATCAGATCGCATGTCCTGTCCTGGCAGACTTAGACAGGCAGAGACAGGAGATAGCACGGACAGAGACGGGGTCGGGAATGGGGAACTGCTGTGGTTGTGAAGGGGACTCAGGTCATGAGACGGTGCTGGTCAGACAGAAGTTTGCATGGCCGAAGACGGACAGGGTAATCTTGGGAATAGACAGGTACTTGTTTGCAAAACTGTTCTGATCTGTTAAGGAGATGAGTTGCTGCTTGGCACTCATGTTTATAATTTAAAGCTATAGTATTGCATGTACAAAGAATTGAAGCACTACCAACACTGTTCTTGCAGTGTCTAGTACTGTGTGCTAGTGAAGTGAACCAGTTGCTGGACTGCAGCCTGCTGATTCTGTTTACAGTTATTTTTTAGGGAGGCAAACAGGATTGGACAACGTCCAATAAATGCTATTAAGAGAGATGACTGGTCACAGGTGCACGCAGATAAGTGAATATTGATAGATGTCTCGTTTTGTTTGGATATTACAGATGAATACCATTGTTGAATGCAATGTTATTTGAGAAAAAATCAGCATGCAAAAATTGTATGTAAAATGGTTCTTACAGTTCCAAAATGTCAGTAGTTGTAGTAGGCCTAGTAATAGTAGTAAAATATACAATGTAAAATAATGTAAAAATTTGAATAACTAAAGAATCATTAAGAATTAAAAAAAAGAATATATGCAATGTATAGTATAATCATTCCAGTAAAGAAAATGCAATCAATAGAATAAATATATAAATAATATAAAAAATATAAAAATAATCAAAAACAGTATTAATGCAGCATTAATGCTCTGGCTTTCTTGTTTACTGATCATCTTCAAGCACTTTTTTCCATCCGAGATACTAATTTAAGTCTTTAATAAGGACAGAATGAGGTCTGCTGGTTCTTGGTGTTTGCAGTGATGTAACACCACGCATGATTCCAGTGGAAATCTGTCATGTTTAGTTACAGGTTTTTTTGGATTATGTTCACATTTGCTTTGAGAAAGCAGGGTTGTGTAAAGCGTAGAAATACTGCACATTAATATTGCCATGGGATGTATTATCTGTGCATGAACAGGGAGGTTTTGTATGAAGACCAAACTACTGGAAGAATATCCAACCTAAAATGGGGTCTGTTTTTTCTGCATTTTGAATTATTCATAATGATTTCTGTTTGAAGTCTCTTTGATAGTGCCCAGGCTGTTTCATAGTTTCTGAAACCCCCCCCTCCCTCCCCCCCCCCCCAAGAAGGAAAAAAAAAAAAAAACTCTTAAATCCTGCCTTGGTGGGTAGTACTGTTGTACTGATCCAGATAATAGGGCAAAGTATTGAAACTACAGCAAAATACTGGATTTAAAAACTAACATCATCATCAGCAGCAGCAGCAGAAGAAAGCAGGTGGTGTCAGAGGTTTGAGGTATCCATATTTTCTATTAGTTGCAATGTCAAAATCAGGGTCACTTCGATTTCGATTTTCGATTCGATATTCGATTCTTGATTCGATTTGACTATATGAATGAATATAGATTTAATACAAATCCTATATTTATAAAAAATGAACAGTGAACATAAGATTACAAATGGTTAATTAATAAAAGGAAATTAAGAGCCACAAACCTGTATATTAAACACTTTTTATTTTAGGTACACTTGGGTACAATAAAACAAAACCCAACTCTATATTTCAAATGCATACAGTGAATAGACAGAATTTTGATGCAAGATGAAAAACTGATGCAGAAAATTGGACAAGTCAAAACAGTCGCATGCCTTGATCAAACAGGATCAGGTTATTTTATGTTTAAGATAAAACAAACATAAAATCTCACAGCATTAGCTGTAACATGGAGGCTGCAAGCCTATGAACAGTGTAGGAAAACTAATACTGGCTTTTGGGTGATAGTTCACCCAAAAATAAAAATTCTGTCATCATTTATGCATGTATGAATTTATTTTCTTCTGTTGAACACAAAAGAAGATATTTTGAAGAATATGGATAACCAAACTGTTTTGGTCCCCATTGACTTCCATATATTTTTCTCCATACTATGGAAATAGGACCCATCAACTGTTTGGTTTACCCATATTCTTCAAAATATCTTCATTTGTGTTCAACGGAAGAAAGAAATTCATACACGATGAATACATTCATAAATGATGACAGAATTTTCATTTTTGAGTGAACTAACACTTTAACACTGGACTAATAGTAGGCTCAAAGTACAGTAACACTGCCTCATTGGAAACTGTAATTTTTTTGCAAGAAAAGGAGTTGGTCAACGTGCTCTGGCAGAAGGCAACTTCTTTGAGCTGTAATAATGTCTCCAGCTGTGGAGAAAATTCTTTCACAACACAAAGATAGCGTTTTGCCTGGAGGGACAAAAGTGGGTACACTCCTTCATGCTTACACCACCACTTAAGTGGATCTTCTGAGAGAGGTATAGGTGTAACTTCTCTGTATTTGACAACTTCTTCCCGTGCCCTGTCTGCAGCAGTAGCACTGACTACTTTAGCCACTGTTGCATAGGCTGCCCCAAGCAGATCCAACAGCGCACAGGATTCTTTTGACCTCTTTGTTGGGGCTGGGGAGGGGTCACCTTCACCAAGGGATATTTGCTCCTGTACAGGTGCACTGCCTCCATTACCAGCACTATCAGATCCTTGCTGCTGATAGTTAAAAACAAGGAAAATATAAATTTAATTTAATTGCCCATCTCCACCATACAGAAATTTTATTATTTTACTTTAATTTATTATATTTATATGCAGTTAATAAATATTGGTTTGTTTACATTTTCAGTTTAAAAATTTTATGCAACATACATCATGTGCCTTAACTTGCTCCAGAGTGACCATCTCACTGATCAATGTTCTGAATGTGTCCTTGCGTTCCTCTTCAGAGATGAAAGGAAGAGTCTGGAAACGAGGGTCCAGGGCAGACACAACATGCAGCTTCTCTTTTAGATTTGCATATCTTTAAAGATTAGACAATCACATTTAAATTACATTATGGCATCAACATACACAAACTTACAATTAACAAGAATGTAATCTGTTGTAACATTCACACAAATTTTAAATTTTAAAGATAGTACTAGCTGTTTTTGTAAACGTACCTAAACTTCAAGTTGTCATGCACGGCAGATTTGAGTTCCTTAATGACAGTCGAATCACTGGCAGTCGAGCGCATCTCATCAAGGAACTGTGCGTGCAATGGTGCAATAATAGAGAGAGTAGCGGTGTTCTCTCCAGACATCACCAGAGTTGCACTTTTCATCGGCTGAAGAGCTTTCACAATGTCCTCTGCCACAGTTATATCTGCCTCTGTCAAAGTGCAAAGATCCTTTTCGCTCCGACAGACTTCAGGAGAAAGAAGTGCAGCTGAGATTGACGGTTGCTGCTCCAAAAATCTGTCGAGCATGTCCAGCGCGCTGTTCCACCTGGTTACCATGTCAATTTTAAGTTTGCGACAGGGCAAGTTCAGTAGCATTTGTTTTTCTTTGAAAATTTTGTTAGCGTTAGCGCTCCTGTGAAAGAATGTCACTATGCGCCTAATTCGACCTAGCAACCGAGAGATGGCCGGAAGTTTCAGCGCAGCTTGCGATGCCAGATTTATTGTGTGAGCAAAGCAGCCAATATGGAGCAGCTCCATCATCTCCACGGCACGTACCATGTTAGTAGCGTTGTCGGTCACATTGACCGGGTCTTTCTTAGTGAGCCCCCACTTTTCCAACGCCTCTGAAAGCAATGTACATATATTTGCCCCTGTGTGACTAGCCTGCATAGCTCTGGTCTGCAACACATTTGAAATGAGAACCCAGTCATCACGTAAATAGTGGCAGGTGATTGTGACATAGGTGTCTTGACTCCTTGACATCCAGCCATCGCATGTGAGGGCCACTCTGTCCGCTGACTGAAGGGACAGAGAAATGTTTCCCTTCACTTCATGGTGCAGTCTTGGTATAATCTCTTCGCTTATCTGTTTATGACTAGGAATAGAATAATGAGGCTCCAGCACATTCAACATGTAACGGAATCCGTCATTTTCGACAACGCTGTATGGCTTTAGATCTTTGCAAATATGAAATGCAATCGATTCAGTGATCTTTTGTGCACGAGGTGAATTGTGAGGAATTTTGCTGGTGAATGCGTTTGAAATCTTCAGTTGTCTGTTCGGCTGTGGGGGTGTTAGAACCTGCACGTCTGGGTGATGTCTCGTCAAATGGCTCTGCAGATTTGTAGTATTACTACAGCATTTCACCTCAGAATTACAAATCAGGCATATAGCTTTGTTCTTGTCCACAGTATCTTTGTCATCGTGCTTGTGAAATCTAAAATGCTTCCATACCTCTGACTTTTTACGTGAAGGTGGTGTTGACGTCGGGAACGCACCTGAATCCGCCATTTTAAGCAATGAATGAATGACGGACTCTCCGTTGTAACATCGCGCAAGGCAAATAAGGGGGTGACATCTAGAGGATTAGACTAGTAATAAGATTAACGTTAATCTTATGTTCAATGTTTGCGGAAATAAATATTGAAAAAAATCGATTCGGGGCCTTTGAGAATCGATATTGAATCGACCACATTTTAAAAAACGATATATCGAAAAATCAATTTTTTTGCCCAGCCCTACAGTTTAATAATTTTCCTTGAAAATGAACCTTTCGGTATGTCTAATAAATGTTATTGTTACATATTTGTAGACTCTGGTTTTGTTTAAGGGCCTCTGTCAAGGTATGGCAGTTGTAAGAGATGTTGTGATTTGTTATAGTGTGCAAGGCTGTTAAATTAAATTCGATCTGTTTCCACCGCAGACAAAGCTCTCTGAAACCATGAAAAGGTAAATGAAAGGGCTTTCAATGTTGATGTAATTTGGGAAGCTCTGACAACACCCACCTTAGTTTGTTTGTGCATAGATCATGTCACCTCCATCAATTAGTTCGCTTCTTCCAGGCTCAATGCTGGGGTTTTTTCTACTCACCCAGTCTGGCAAGTGCTATATTTTTTTTCTTGCCCTTCAAAATTTCAACTGACCCCACAATCAATCAATCAATCAATCAATCAATGATGCATTTATATAGCGCTTTATTGTGTATTGTTTTACACCCGAAGCGCTTTACAATCATGTGGGGGGGTCTCTCCTCTTGGATGATTCGACGGCGCCACAGGACACGGCTCCAGTGCCTCACCACCACTAGACTACAGGTGGAGAGAGAGAGAGTCATAGAGCCAATCAAGTGGTTGGGGATTATTAGGAGGCCATGATAGACAAAGGCCTGGGGGGAAATTTGGCCAGGACACCGGGGATACACCCCTACTCTTTACGAGAAGTGCCATGGGATTTTTAATGACCACAGAGAGTCAGGACCTCAGTTTAACGTCTCATCCGATGGATGGTGCTTTTTACAGTATAGTGTCCTTGTCACTATACTGGGGCATTAGGACCTACACAGACCACAGGGTGAGCACCCCCTGCTGGCCTCACTAACACCTCTTCCAACAGCAACCTAGTTTTCCCAGGAGGTCTCCATCCAGGTACTGACCAGGCTCAACCCTGCTTAGCAACCAGCCTTGGGCTGCAGGGTGATATGGCTGTCAATCAATCAATCAATCAATCATTTTTATTGTTAAAATAATTATTTCATTGCTTTTGACCCTCTAACATTGTATTCTGACACCACATTTAGATACCAGTAAAGTTTAAAAATTCTTGTTACCTCAATTCTTGATACCACAGAAAAACCTACTAGCCTAACTAATGTATCGTATTGAAGACAAGTGAACAGTCAGTAATAAAATAAGAAGAAATAAACCAAATTATAAGCAATATCATTTATAAATACAACCGAATAAAGATACAAATAAGATGCAATAGTTTTTAGGTACAGTAGGTCTAACAGTGGCATTCAGGTACAGAAATTCAATAATTCAGCAGTCTTCGCTGTATGAATTAAATATGTATTAATCCTTGTTAAAGCTACAAAAGTTATTCAGTCAAGAGCAGTGAGTGATTTTCTCTTGTCTTTTATTGTTTGATTAACATAAATGACAGAGAGAGCAGCAGGTATTGTATATTAGGCTGCACTCACTTTAAGACCTAATGCACAAATTCAATATAATGATAAACATCTGATTTCTCTCTCATCTGTTTACATCAACTCCAATTCTGTCGACTGTCCAGAGTGTCTTTCATGCTAGCACTGAGCTATTGAGCAGTCCTTTTTGTTGAGCCCTGCTTCCAATAAATTGGTTTGAAAGGTTGTTTACTCTCATTTGCTTAGGAATCAAATAGGAATCAGGGCCCGTATTTATCAAGCCTCTGAGAATTTCTCTCAAGAATGCTGCTAAGAATTGACTTAAGTGTAAAAAAATTCTTGGCTCAAAGCTGCGCTTAAAAGTTAGTTATCAAGCATCTCATTCGTAATTTAAGCAAAGTGTAGGACTAAATCTTAAGTGTCAGTCTTAGAGTTGATTCACGACACTTTGCTGTGCCACAAACGGGATTTTGAATGACAAAATACGCATGGACCAATCACTGAATAGATTTCCTTATTTAAGAATATTCTCAGATAAATTCAGATTGAATGGTTAAATTCCTAATAGGAGTTTACATTCAACACACATTTGACAATAAAGAATTTTCAAGAGAATACATTATGGTAAGGAAACTAATCGTCATCACAACCTTAATTTTTGGTTGTGCCAGTAGACGATAGTATCATGTATCGACGATAGTCAGAGATATTGCCTGTTGCTGATATCTTTAACGACAGCAAGACGATTATTATTATTATTATCCGTCAAAAATATAGGCGCCTATCTTTAGTGATGCAGCGCGGAGAGCCACTTCAGAAACAGGTGAGTAGCCATGATCAGCTCCGGTGGCCGTAACGCACCGCAGACGTGTGCAGTGTAAATAAGGGGTAAGAGATTTATTCATGATACATGTAGGTAGCTTCACTGATTATAACGTGAGTGTTTTTAAAGAGCATATAATACTCGCGCTAGACTGAAGTCAGTTATTATGTTCTTTGGTAATGTAAATATTCTTTGCTCGTTTTCTGTTTGAATAACTGAGGAAATGTAACTGTTTTATTAACTGCTCGTCGTCAAACATTTCAAGAACATTCTTCCTCTCATGAAAGATTTGCGAACGTCTCTGTCTCCTCAGTGCCATCACAAGCCCCTACTGGCAACTCCTAACCATTTGAGAGACCTCTCGAGCTGTCTTAAATAACTGCGAGAGTAAGAGTGTTTCTTAGCTTTAAGAAATTTGATAACTTGCTTTTATACTTAAGTTTGAAAGTAGGAGTAAATTTAATGAATTCTTGAGTCCAGCCTTTGAAGACTGAAGTGACTTGCACTTAAAGTAACTCAGCAATACCAAGCACGGCCCTATGTCTTGTGTTTTCTCTTCCAAGCTTGCATGACACACATGCAATTAAATTTGGCCTGTTTACATCAAACACTAAAAGAAAATCTTCCTCACAGACACCTTTCAAAGGGAGAGATTATGCCAATTTCAGCTTTTCAGTGAAGTCCATGGCCTGTGAAATGAGGATTTGTCCGCTCTGTGAAAACTTTGATTTAAGTGCATCCATATTTAGCTTAAAATTAAACCTTTGATGTTTTGACAGGACTTCAAGTCATTATTTAACTAGGTCAGTGAGTGTTTGTTAAAGGAGGTAATGGAAGTTAATAGAGCTTTAATGAAAGAAGATGATTGACTGGGGTTTCATGCGATCGAACACTTTTACCCTGTGTGCCATATTGTGGAAAAACTTTGACTCATTTGCATACACACACACACACACACACTCACTCAAAACCTCATGGTTTGGTGTTTTGTGAAAGTGGGGACATCCCATAGGCGTAAGGGTTTTTATACTGTACAAACTGTATGTGCTATTGCCCTACACCAACCCTACCCCTAAACCTACCCCTTACAGGAGACTTTGTGTTATTTCAGATTTTCAATACACTCCATTCTGTGTGATTTATATGTTTTGAAATGTGGGGACATGGGGTAATGTCCTGAATAGTCACCTTCTCCTTGTAATACCTTTTGTCATACCTTTGTCATTATACAAATTATGTCCTCATTTGTCACAAAACGCGCGCACACACACACCCTCACACACTCACTGACTGATATTGCCATTCTGAATGCAGTGCAAAAGAAACATATTCATTCCAACAAGCTTGCTTCTTGGGGTCCTTCGTCAAGTCTCGAGCATCCATACTTGTGGTAACTGCATATGCATCATAGGGGTTTGTCACTCAAAAGGAAGTTTTCAAATATTATTAAATATTTATACCTATAAATATTATAAAATATTCAATACTTGCCCTTCATTTGATTTCTGGAAAACTAGAGTCTGAGTTTCTGTTGCGCATAATAGGCCTATTCCTTAAAGATTCGTAGTTTACATTTGATTTACATTCCACAACGTAGTCATTATGTCATTCACTTATTATTATTTTGATTCAAGTCTGTTACTTGATGTAATACATTACCAAGACCCTGTTAATTTTAATTGTCATTTCTCTCCATCAGTCTCGCTTATATACTCGCTCGTCGTTGCTATTGTTGCTATTTGTGTCGTAAGTCCTCCTCCCACTACTCTCTGTCTTGACTAATCTAGTTTACTGGTGGGGCGAATAGGGGTTTGTCTAATACGCCGCAGGCTATGTTGGATGTGTAATTAATATACACATTAAGTTCGTGCTTGACAGTCTATGCTGGATGCGTTGGTATTTCCATATCCGTTCTGTTTCATTAGGACTTGGCCCTTTTCGTGATGTGTTACATGTAGTCCTGCGCTGATTTATCTGTCACTTGTCATATGTCATTTATTATAACCCCCCACGGGCACGGTGGACCCCCATCCTAGTTTTCATACATTGATTTTGCAGTGCCCACAAATGTTTCTTTGTATCAAATCAGCAGAGAAACAAAGAACGTTGCTAAAGCCGATATGCCGTGTGACACTGAAGAATAGAATAAATGCTTCTAGCTGAAAATTCAACATCACAGCTCAATCTGTCATTTTATTTTAGGGATGATCTACTATCGTACCTAGTCTTCTATTCTATCTATCTTCATATCGTGCGTCTTCGGCGGTGCGGTGTCTGGGTACCTATATAACTTTTATTTATTTATTTATTTTTAAATCTTCATTTCCTTATTCTCGGAATTTCTTACGTCATGGTCTAAAAAGGTATTGACCAACGTGCACCAACCTTTGAACATTAGTGTGTTTGGCTGTTGCGGCTGATATCGTGGGGGGGGGCGGGGGGCTGTGGTATTGTTTTTATTGTGAGTCAGGAAAAATTATCACAAGGTATCAGTAGCTGTAAGGTTTTGACTCAAAGGTCCAAATAGACAAATGTTTTTTTCTCTAGCATTGGTTTTGTATATTAGTCACTTAAATTGGGAGTTTTGTGAATTATTGAAGCATATGGCTTTCCTTTAATAATCGCCTGCAAGTCTGAACTCATTCCGTGTACCAGAATATTCTACACAAGGTCTCTCTGTAACTCTGTGAGCTTGGGTTTCTGTGATGACACACAGAGAAAGAGGATGGTGGTAAGATTTATAGGGCAAATCCTTACACATCAGGGAAGATGTCCCCATGACTTTGATGACTGTATGTGCTGCATACTGCTGTGGGCTGCCGATAAGCTTATGTACGTCACTAATCACACACAATCTCCTGAATTCTTAAGCAGATGCACTGGAAGTCTATTTGTGACAACGCATGTAACCAAGCGACCTTACAGTATGCTTCAATGAGCTCTGCGGGTACAAATAGCTCAACTGCATGCTAGTGGTGAAAACATGGGGCACAATGCCTGTTAAGTCGAATCCGTCATTACTGTTGTGGTTCCTTTTCTGGTACTATCATACTTATAAGTCTGGTGCATCTCCATATAGTATCGAGATCACGTAAGTACGAGGCTTTGGCCGTATTATTACTGGCACCACAGTGTTAGGTGTAATGTGTGAACCTGGAGTAATTCTAGCTGCTTGGGTTCAGTACAGTGCAATACGCGAAGGGATTGTTGTGCCAGTCGCTGCTAGCACCACTTAACTCTATGGCTATATAATGTAGCTCATTACTCTAACGCTTACGCACACGAACTTAAATCAACGACCAACATGATCAGCCCTTCACATGCTCCAAGCTGGGATTTACTTCGTAAATTATGCACCACGCAAAGAAGTAGAGGGTGAATCTCCCCCTTCTCTTAAGAAGGCCTTATATTCGCGAATAACCTTTATTGTGGCTTCTCATTTCTAATTTTAATTTTTCATCAGTAACCCTTGTTGCCATAAAGGTTAGCCTGAGAAGGGGGGGGGGGGGTGACGTTCTGCCATCACCAATGTGTTGTTTCAAATACTGTGACTTTGGAAAAAGAACATCTAGTCGTCTAGTAAAGTGATCTTTTCATAATATCCATATATGTGACCCTGAACCACAAAACAATGCTGAATGTGCCGGGTATATTTGTAGCAATAGCCAAAAATACATTTTATGGGTAAAAATTTTGATTTTATGCCAAAAAATCATTAGGATATTAAGTAAGGATCATGTTCCATGAAGATATTTAGTACATTTCTCACCATAAATTATATTAAACTTAATTTTTGATTGGTAATATTCCTTAGCTAAAACTTTTGGACAACTTTAAAGGATGATTTTCTACAAATACTGTTGCGATTTTTTTGCACCCTCGATTCAGATTTCAAATAAGTTGTAGTCTTCGCCAAATAAAAATTGCATAAATCTCAATTTCGAAAAATTTAGCCTTATGACTGGTTTTGTGGTCCAGGGTCACATATCTCAAATCTAGTTCTGTTTAAACATGCATAAACATTAAGAAAGTTTAACATTGTTTTTTTTCTTTTGTGTCCCATCACTGATCATGTCAAACCTAGTTTAATGCATCTTGACCTGGCATATCAAAATTATTTTCTATTTAAAGAGTATTTTAGATATTCTACAAAACATCTGCATTTGTATTCTAGGAAGACAACATAAGGTTGAGTGACAGGGTTTTCATATTTTTTGTGAATTTACTGAAAGTTATGACATTTTAATTCAACATTACAAAGTCAAAAAAGTGTAAATTGTGAATAAATCCTTCACAGTACAATCTATAATATGCATTTGAATGGATAGGGTGAATTTTCATTCCATGATGACTTTAAGAAAACTAAAAAATAGACTAAGTAGGAATGAATACATGGAGGAGTTATTTTAAAGCTTTCTTTGTGCTGACTCCAACTAAAAACAAAGCATATCTTGGGCGAAGACAGACTATGACTTATCTTCTCCTATTTTAATCACTGCTTTCAAAGTTTTAGCTTTCACATAATTCACTTAAATTCACATTCAACTCCAGTGAAGGCCTAAATGAGATCATTTTCTAGTGCCAGCTTGGAGCTCATAAAGATTGAAACTGTGATTCCAATGCCCCTCACACTTCATTAACTGATACTTTTCTTTTCCTATAATTAAAACCTTTTAAGTCTCAATGTAAAGGAGGTAGTGAAAGATTTTTAAAATGTATTTTGAAATAAATCTGAGTAAAATAGATTATCAAAAATAGTATAGGGGACTTGGTTCTATCTATCAATTGAATGATTGGATTGAGGCAGATCTGAATGCAAGTTCACAATCAGTTGTGTGAAAGTTTGGGGTTTAAGCTGACTAAATGATTAGAGAAGTCCTGCATAATGTCTGTCCGCTTTGCCAGAAGATCGATTTATGACATTTTGATTAAAAATTACAATGTATGTTTACATAGGAAAATAAATGGAAAAGCAGCAAAGTAGAATGCAAAGTGGAACCGCACCTGAGTTCTGTTCAGATACGTCTAATTTCAGTTTCAGACTGGAATGCTGGGATTTATCTCTAAAGTAGACTTTAAGTGCAATTTATTTATTTACTGATTAATGAAATTTCCAGACCATTCTCCTGATTTTTGTCTCATTCCTGTGCTCAGATCTCTCCTCCCAAAAACACTGCACATCCTGTATGACAGAAGCAGGCAGAGATTCAAAAAGAGTAGGTTCGCTTCTTCACCCCTCCCTTCCTCTCTCCCTCCTCCCTGTGAGTGTGTGCAGCGCTACGTCAGAGCAGAAGACTGGTGTGTATTTGTGTGTGCGCGTGTGTGTGTGTGCGCAGGCTGGTGACTGTGTGAGCCGGTGAGGAAACAGGAGCGTCGGAGATAGGAGACTACACACAGACAGCAAAATCACGATGCTTACGCCTTTGCCCGCTTCAACGGCGAAACACGCTGGTTTTACCTGGTTTATTTAGCGTTTTGATGGCCATGGAGCTCTGAAACATCTCTGCTGCTCTCTTGAGAAACGGATGAGATTGAGATTCTGGAACTATTCCATTAGGGCTCTTCTGGGGACTCTTTCCTTTGACTGATTCGTTCCCTTTCCTGCAGTGTTTTCCTCTCTGAATCTATTAAAATGAAAGCAGAACTGGACTTTCAGTAAGTGTCAGTCATCCCGTCATTCAGTTGGAAGTTTGACTCTTGGAGCTGTTGGGATTAAACATGTGGAGCCAGTCAGGATATTCCAACCATTACCAACCTCATCCCGCTCACCCCTTTTACCATGTGCCCTACAGGTGGGTTGGCCTTCCTGTTTTATTTTAGATCACAATAGAGGTTAACGATAAAGTATGCGAAGCTAGGATTTTGGAAACAATGTTTACAGATTTTGCATCCTGTAATGGGGAATGTCCACAGAATGCTTCCGAGGGGTCATTTCAGGATGGATCTGCCTGACATTTGATGCTTAAACCATTTGACAGGTTTTCGTTGGATAATACTAGATTAAATCTAAACCATGTGCGTCTGTGGCAGGGATTACGTGGAGATGAGAATGAATTAACTGCTTTATTTATGTCAAGACATTGAGGAATTCCAAAAGGTTCTGTTGAACTGGCAAGTCGAGCGAGTTCTGTGGAAGTGAAGATGTGATGCATGAAAACATGTCATAAATACTTTACTCGCTGTTGCTTTAGTTTCCTTCTATCTCTGTGTGAAGTTGTATAGTGTGCTTCACAGACAGACAGCATTCCTCCATATTTCATTGTCCTCCTTACTGAAGGTTTTGTATTTCCTGAATACCAGCGGCAGCATTCCTATCTTGAAGCCAAATACTTCTGTAAGTGCGTTTACTTTCCTCATAACTTAGTGTTTCCTAATAGCTCAGAAAGGATAGAGATTGTTCTTTCATTATTTACTCATTGCAGGCCCTTGGCTCGGATGCATTTCTCATGATTCAGTGGAAATACTACTGTTTGTTTGTGTTTTAGTGTATTTTCAGAGGCACAGCAGGGGTTGCTTTATTATAGTCTGTTTTATGTTTATTCCTGCATTGAGGTAATTATACCAAACCCATTATTATGAGTTGCTTCTCTAATAACTGCCCATGTGTTTGCCTTTCACTTTCCCTCTCTATTTACTGGAAAACTCAGTATAACGACATTTGTTGTTATAAAACTGACTCCGATTAAGCAGGCCTACTTCTGTAGCATTTGTTTAACCAACATATGAGAGTGGCCTGCTTTTGATTCACTTGATAATACTTTGCTGAAAGTGTTTCAAGTTTGAGGTTTGAGTTTAAGTTTTTGTTTCATTAATTAAGGATTGTGTCATCTGTTGTTATACAATAATATGTTACATTTTATTTTCTTTGCTTGGTAAAAGGGATGTTGGTTGAATGATTGTACATAATAGGCTTGAATATAAAACATTGTAATGCATGCTTGCTGTTCAAAAGTCAAAAGTGAATTTTAGCTAGCTTGAAATTGCAGAGATATAGTAAACTGAGACGTATCTCAATGGCAACGTATATCAGTTAACAATAGAATAACAATATGCTACACATTATACACTATCCATTATGGTGTTTGATTTGCATTGTGTTTAAAATCTCATAAAATCAATATCATAATGATCTGCTCTGTTAAGTGGTATTTCTAGGCTTTTAGGCTCCAGCATCCTTGGACAAGCAGTTTGGAGAATGAATGGATTTGGATGGCCTTGGAATAAAGTTTTTATTTCATGGTTTTTCCTTCAACATGCAATCTAAAATTCAATTTTTGAATACTGTCCATTTTTTAATTGAGTCTGACTTTAACAATGGAAGGTGAACAACCTTGATGTTGTTGTGGAGTCATTGAATCATCTGGATTAAACATTAAGCAGTGTTTTAATCTGCTCCACATATGGTTCCACTGTGTCACGCCCCTGGACTCATTCTGTGTGTTTTTCCCTCTCCACATGCTCCATGACCCAGTTTTCCCTTGTTAATTGTTTATTGAGTTCCAGGTGTGTGTTGCCAATTATCCCATGTATTTAAGGTCCTGTCTGTGCTTTCTAGGTTTGTCTGGTATTGAATGACGTCTTTCCCCGCCATGTGTGTTCCTGGTTCGTTTGATGTCAATTAAAGTCTGTTCGTTGGAAGTTTACTCCTCGTCTCCTCGTTCCTCGCTCCGTGCTCCTCACAGTAGCAAACGTGACAGAATACTAGACCGATAACAGTTACCTCTGTGTGTTCCCTCCATTTTTGTTTCCATTTTTTCCTCAGTGTTTTTTGTTTCCGTAGTGTTCCCGTCCGCGGAGTGGGTATACGGCTCGCCCGCCCTGAATACCTCCTCCTCCTGCTGGAGCAGGGGGAAAGATCACTCAAGTGTTTTTGGCCCTCGTCGAACTCACCAGCTATCCGGACGACACGCTCTGCACATTCTATGACGCCTGCCTGAACACCGCGTGCAGAGCGCCAATTGTTCCATGTCCGAAGCCGAATATTTAGCCGCCTGTCATTGGAGTGGATCTCTGGCGAGAATGGATTGCCATTCACCATCTCCCCGTGAACTGATCTCGCTGGAGTCCACTCCTTACAACCCAGACAAGCCCACCATCTCCCCGCGGTGTGGAGCATCAGCCCGAGCCCACCGGTGACGGAGAGCCCAAGCTCGCCGCGGCCGACGAGCCATTGCTGCATGGAGCAACAGAGCAACAGATCGCCGCGGAGCTGGAGCTGCAAGTGACGTCAGTCAAAGTGTGAGAGCCGGCAACAGAGCCCGCCACGAGGGAGAATGCCGTGGACCGAGTGAGCGCGGAGTGGAGCTCCGCCAACTGCACCGCGGCTGAGGGTGAGCTGATTATACAGCTGGGACTGCTGGACTTCGAAGGGGACCTTATAGACTGGGAAACAGAGCTAGAAGCCGACTTGCCCCCTCTCTTCTATCCTTCGTCCCTGCAGGTCCCGTTCAGCCCTGAGTGGGCTCCCGTTTCCCAGTCCAGCAGAGAGAGGGCTCCAGTCCCTGAGTTTAGCCCAGAGAGGGCTCCAGTCACCGAGTTTAGCCCAGAGAGGCTATCTATCCGGCTCCCTCAGGCTCCTTCATCCCTTCGGCTCCTCCTCAGTCCTCTGTCGCTCTGGCTCCACCACGGCCTTTTTGATCCACGCCTCCGCGTCAGTCGCCGGCGCCATCTGCTCTGCCTTGGCCTTGGGCTCCTCCGCCACCTACTCCACCACCGTTGGTTGGCCCCCTGGAGTCGTCGGCCCTTCCTCCTCCATGGCTCCTCCCTCTGTCGGCTCCACCATGGGCCGCTATCATGGCTGTGGCCTGGGTCTTGCTTGGCTCCTCCTGCTCCAAGTCCTTCCTATCGCCTCCCTGGCTCCTCCCTCCATCGTCACCTCCCTGGACTCTGTCTGCTGGCCCCCTCCTGGGTGTCCAACCTCCTCCCAAGTTCCCACCCGTGCCCCCCCGTTGTTCTACGGCACGAGGACGCGCCTTTTTTTGTTTTCCAGGTGTTTTTTTTTTTCTTTTGTTTTCTTCGTATTTAGCTCCTCCTTCTTCTCCTTCCGGGAGGGGGGCGATATGTCACGCCCCTGGACTCATTCTGTGTGTTTTTCCCTCTCCACGTGCTCCATGACTCAGTTTTCCCTTGTTAATTGTTTATTGAGTTCCAGGTGTATGTTGTCAATTACCCCATGTATTTAAGGTGCTGTCTGTGCTTTCTGGGTTTGTCTGGTATTGAATGTCGTCTTTCCCCGCTACGTGTGTGTTCCTGGTTAGTTTGATGTCAGTTAAAGTCTGTTCGTTAGAAGTTTATTCCTCGTCTCCTCGTTCCGTTCCTCCTCGTATTTCTCACATATTTTACATTATTACAACACCTCTCTCCCCAGTCTGGCATGAACGGCTCGAATAGTTCCTGTATCAATGAAGGCCCGCCTTCTGAAATACGAGATGTGCTGTGATTGGTTAGCTGGGCCAGTGTGTGTTGTGATTGGCAGCACTCGGCGCCTGGTCGGGAAATGTCACGCCCCTTACCATAGCCGCCTGCGAGCTTCAGTGTAAATATTGCGTCAATATCAAATCAATTTGAGCGTGATTTAAACCCGGATGATTGTAACCACTCTAAGTTCGTCTGCCTTGAGAAACCTAGCGTGTCTCCGACATGATGACGTGATAACACTCGTTGCCTTCTCTAGTGCAGCTCAACCAGGTCTCGTCCCATTCGTCGATATTTGTGATATAAGTGATATATGTGATTATGTGATATAAATCCCGGAAAATATGCGTTGTAGTCCAAACGAGTGGTTCATTACAGTTTTTGCAGATATTTTTTATGCTCAAACAGCAACATTACAGACTAACTAAAGTTAAAAAGTGAAAAAGCATAATAGGACCCCTTTAACATTAGTTAACCACATTAATTAACATAACCTAACAATGAAAAATAGTTCTAAAGCATTTATTAATCTTGGCTAATGTTAATTTTAACCTTTACCATACTTTAAACGAAAAAAAAAAAAAAAAAAAAAAAAAAAAAAAAAAAAAAAAAACAAAGTTGTATCTGATCTTATATTATTTAATGGACGAGCTAAAATGAACTAATAATGAACGGTTGTATTGGTAACACTTTAGTATAGTGACCAATTCTTACTATTAACTAGTTGCATATCAGCTTGCATATTACTAGCATATTGGCTATTTATTAGCACTTAAAAATTCTGCAGGACCGTATTCTACTAGTCGAATAATTAGTTGTAATTAGGAGTTTATTGAGGCAAAATAGCAAGAATTGGACTTTAAAAAAGTGTGATCATTGTATTTTTATTAAAGTTAACAAAGATTAATAAATACAGTTAGTAATGTATTAACTAATGGTACCTTATTGTAAAGTGTTACTAATATTTCATGAACATTTATTTATTGTTTTGGTAAGTATCTATATAATAAACAGGACAATTACAGCTGCTCATTATCACAAAAGAAATCCCTTCAAGGTGCCACAATATAAGATTTTGCAATAATTGTACGTTATCTTTACATATATCTTTTTCTATGTGAGGGAGTGTGTGATGTCAATCAAATCCTGATTATCAAAAGCTGCTCTTGTAATATTTTTAATGTGTATGTGCATGTGTATCCTTGCATGTATGGATGTATGCAGCAGTTGTGATTATTCTGTATTGCAGTGACTGGATTGGCTCACACAGCAGGTGAGAGTGAAAGAGCAGATTGCCCTGGTTCATCTTACCGACTGCCAGCCTGACCTCATTTATATGGCATATAACTTACCTGTACGTCTTAACTGATTAACAGTTTCATTAGTTCCTTATCTCACACCCCACCGACACGTTCACTTATAATCAATCGGTCAGTCTGTTAAGTGTATTAGATTGCTCTTTGATTTTCATCATGCAGTACTCAGAGGCCTCTTCTATATGCAGTGTAATATCAGAGCTGATTATAAATGCAGCTCTTCATGAAAAGATCTTGAATCGGAGACAAAACTTACAGCACTGTCTTTTGTGTGATTATCTGTGCCATTTACAAAAAAAGCAGAATTTGCTCTTGGAGCGCATCTGCTTCTCTAGGCTCAGCACGAACCAATCACATTTCAGCATGGGTCCCAGAGAGGCCATGCTGAGACCCCAAAAGAGGGCTAAAAAAAGTCCCACGCTCATCTGAGCTGGATCCTGCCATGTAATTTACGTTCTGACGCAGCTCCGTGATTTATCCAGTGCTGTCAGAAGATTGAGAGGATCAAAGATCAGAGGGATGATCCAGATGTGTGGATAAGTGATTTGTGAGAGCCTCAGACTCATTCGTGTCTCTTTCTCTGTGATGACTGGACATCCAGCCAGTGAAATGGAACATTTTTATTTCTATGTGAGGACAGTAGATGCTACAGCAAGGGATATTGCCTGTCTTGAATCCACTTAGGGGTAAAAAATGCTAAGCAACTGTTTCCAGTGCTGCTTGGGACTGAACCACTATGTAAGGTAGGACTAAATTAGTGTTTTGATGTTTAAAATGTGCCTATATGGAACTTTAGCAGCAACGTCATACATCATATGACCGGAAGATGGATGCACTGCAACTACGTATATTGTTCTCGTGTTCTGTCCAGTAATATCAAAGTATAAAAATATATAAATTTTACTCAAAAAGCAAAAATTACATAAAATACTTTATGTAAATAAAATAATTGGATATACACATAATGTGTATGTATGTGTAGGTGTATATCGATAACTATTAATATATATATATATATATATACTATATATATAATATCTAGATATGCTACTATATATATTAGTGCTGTCAAAGATTAATTGCGATCCAAATAAAAGTTTTTGTTTACATAATCTATGTGTGTGTATTGTGTATATTTACTATGCATATATAAAGATACCAATACAGTATAGATATGAAAATTTAATGTATTTGACATTTATATAGTTATTATATTAATAGAATTGATATTATATATTTGAATATATAATATATTAAACATAATATATAAGCATATTCTTAATATTACACGCATGTTATGTGATTTTTATACATGACAAATCTTACACAGTACACACACATATACTATGTAAACAAAAACTTTTAATTGGGATAAGTTAATCGATTTGACAGCCCTATTTTAAATGCATTTTTCTTAACCAATTGGCAAGTATTTGTCCTTGATTTTTATTGAATATTATTATTTTTATTATTGTTTTACCTTGACGTTAATTAAAAATATATTTTTCATTAAAAAGGTATCGTCAGTGGGTGCTCCGATTGATCGGCTACCGATCATTATCGGCCGATAATCACGTTGGGATGATTGATCGGCGGTCTCTAAAAAGGCAGATCTCAAAAAAAACAATCTCAAGCTGATGACGTTGCCATGAGAGGTTTGGCATGACATGCAGCAGTAACATCTCAATCTCTGTCCGATGCGGGTAAAATAATTATAAAGCTGAAGGTGAGGTACTCGCCTTCATATTTCTTCATTAGATAACTTATAAAGTAATTTGAAAACATTGTGTGAGACGTAATTTCACAAACAGCGAGAGTGAATCACCGCGCGCTCTCTCAAAATACGCAAATGTCTTCAAATCACCCATAATGCAAGGTTCACATTACTCTGTTTGCAGTGTGTATGTGGTGCGTATTTTTTCCGCGCTCATGTTAACAGATTAATAAAGCACGCACACTGCACACCGTGACTGTTCGGTGCGTTCAGGAGTGGTGCGTCTGCAGCAGTGCAGAGATCGTTTCCAGAACGAGTCTATTTATGCTGCAATGCAAGCGCTGAATTAAAGTAACAGCGCATTTTGCAGTAAATATGAACATGGATTAACACGAAAATGTAGTAATTACACCATAAATGCATATTATTAAAGTCTACTGTGTTTCACAGTCAACACATATGGCTTTTTGGCTAGGTTTAAAGGGAAAGAGCACTTTTAGATAAACAAGGCAATAATAGATGCACTCCTGGAGGTAGAAAAACAAAGTTCTTTATGAACCGCAGGATTGCATTTAATAAAGATTTAAATGCAAAAGGAAAGGCAGTAGAGCTGACTATTTCTGTCAATTGTAAGTTTTTGATAATGTAAGAAAAGTAGTTTAAAAGCTTTGCCACTTGCTTGAGCAACTTAATAAATAAATCTAGAAGTAAATGCAAAAGTAAAAAACATTGAATAATGTGTTGCTTATGTTTATTATTTAAACATGTCTGTGAAAGATTGTACTGTACTGTGTAAAAAAAGGCATCTCAATAAATTTAGCAATGTCATGGAAAAGGTCCAATTGTGAAGCTTGTGTATTAAATAAATTCTATGCATACAGACTGAAGTAGTGTAAGTCTTTGGTTCTTTAAATTGTGATTTTGGGTCACATTTAACAAACCCACCAATTCACTATCTCAACAAAATTAGAATACGTCATAAGACCAATAAAAAAAACATTTTTTGTGAATTGTTGGCTTTCTGGAAAGTATGTTTATTTACTGTGCATGTACTCAATACTTGGTAGGGCCTCCTTTTGCTTTAATTACTGCCTCAATTCGACGTGGCATGGAGGTGATCCGTTTGTGGCACTGCTGAAACCCAGGTTTCTTTGACAGTGCCCTTCAGCTCATCTGCATTTTTTGGTATCTTTTTTCTCATTTTCCTCTTGACAATAACCCATAGGTCTGGTGAGTTTGCTGGCCAGTCAAGCACACAACACCATGGTCATTTAAACAACTTTTGGTGCTTTTGGCAGTGTGGGCAGGTGCCAATCCTGCTGGAAAATGAAATCAGCATCTTCAAAAAGATGGTCAGCAGAAGGAAGCATGAAGTGTTCCAAATTTTCTTGGTAAACGGGTGCAGTGACATTTTTTTTCAAAAAACACAATGGACCAACACCAGCAGATGACATTGTATATTAAATCATCACAGACTGTGGAAACTTACCACTGGACTTCAAGCAACTTGGGCTAATGACTTAAACACTGCCTCCCGACTCTAGAAACATTGGTTTTCAAAGTACATACAAAACTGCTCTCTTTGAAAAGAGGACTTTGGACCACTGGGCAACAGTACAGTTTTTCTTCTCCTTAGCCCAGGTAAGACATATGACGTTGTCTGTGGTTCAGGAGTGGTATAACAAGAGGAATACGACAACTGTAGCCATATTCCTTGACACATCTGTGTGTGGTGACTCTTGATGACTTGACCCTAGCCTCAGTCCATTCCTTGTAAAGTTAACTCAAATTCTTGAATCGATCTTGCTTGACAATCCTCATAAGGCTGCAATCCTCATTGGT
Organism: Sinocyclocheilus anophthalmus; assembly: GCA_018155175.1. NCBI lineage: Eukaryota > Metazoa > Chordata > Actinopteri > Cypriniformes > Cyprinidae > Sinocyclocheilus > Sinocyclocheilus anophthalmus. Next base: position 44,062 of record JADLZN010004437.1, read on the forward strand.
TCTCTCGGTTGGTTGTGAATCTTTTTCTTCCACACTTCTTCCTTCCACCCAACTTTCTGTTAACATGCTTGGATACAGCACTCTGTGAAAGGCCAGCTTCTTTGGCAATGAATGTTTGTGGCTTACCCTCCTTGTGAAGGGTGTCAATGATTGTCTTCTGGACAACTGTCAGATCAGCAGTCTTCCCCATGATTGTGTAGCCTAGTGAACCAAACTGAGAGATTATTTTGAAGGCTCAGGAAACCTTTGTTTTGAGTTGATTAGCTGATTGGCTTTTCACCATATTCTAATTTGTTGAGATGGATTGGTGGGTTTTTGTTAAATGTGAGCCAAATTCATCACAATTTAAAGAACCAAAGACTTGAACTACTTCTGTGTGCATTGAATTTATTTATTACATAAGTTTTACAATTTGATTTGAATTACTGAAATAAATGAACTTTTCCACGACATTCTAATTTATTGAGATGCACCTGTATATGCCATTTTGTAAACTGATCTTGCTTTAGGGATGTTTAAATATTTTTACTGAAATAAATACCTCCTCATTTTCTAAATTTCTCACGCCTTGTCAACTGAACTGACATTTAAATGTCACTTTTCAACAAGGGACTCAGGCAGCAGCATAGGTCTTGCTAACATGCCCCGTCTGTCAATGTGTGTACTGTATGTGCGCAAGACCTTTAATATTAATTCATGCTAGCCATTTATGAAGGTCTCTCATTGCAGCTGAGGAATGTTTCTATCTTTAATTGAGAGATCCATTATAATCTCTCTTAGCTTTGTGTGAAATCACAGAATGTAAATCTGGCATTGTAAAAGTCAAGGCCAGCAGCAGTTCAATTCCCATTTAAATGAATCTGAAGGCCTGCAAAGATTGACACTGATGTAAATTGAGCTGTGCAGAATAATGAAATGAGCATCATCTGTCTTTGTAGGATGAGAGAGGTCTAAAAATAACATTGGTGTGAGAACTGTGTGTGTGTGTGTGTGTGTGTGTGGATCAGCACCAGGTGTTTGGGTTCAGGGGCTGATATAATATATTTGTCTTTTTGCCATATACAAGAACATAGATGTGACTCCTACTTAAATTGCCTAAATACAAATATAACGCTCAAGAGAAAATATAAAACAGGCTTTGTTTACTCGTATAGCAAACCAGTGATTCTTGCTGTGAGAAGGGCACAGGGCTTTCATGAAGACCAAGAGAAATGGAGGGGGAGAGCTTGTCGTAAATGTCATGAATAATTTCACGTCATGGTGGGTGGTGAAAATTCCAGAGTGTAAATATTTGAGAATAATGTCGCTTTATTTGTTGGAGACTTGCAAAAAATACAGTTTCTGTGAAACACCATGGTATTTTCTTGAACTTGTTATTGAGGTTTGCTGTGGAAATGGCACTAGAAGTCTGAATTCCCTCAGGTCCCAACTGATTACATTTGTTGTGGTGTGAGGAAAACATTGTAGTTGTGGGCAGGCAGTATAACTAAGTTGTTGGCTGGAGCAGGCTGTCTGTTATTTTGTTATATATATTTTTTAATAATTCATCTGTGAAGCACATTTCTCGGTTCCCGGGTAGAATTGGCAAGTCTGATACATTTCTGTAAATCAGTTTCTTTTAAACAGATAAAAAAAAATCAGATTTTAAACAGATTCACAAATTGCTGGAATGAGGCCTAACATTTTTAAAACTATTAGATGTGCAAGTCGGCAGCAGGTGGAAACTTGAGGGAGCAGATGGGTACTGGATTGGGAAAAATCTGTCCCACATGGACCAAAACATTGCTTGCTTGTATTAATGAGAATAATATGATATTTCAAAGCCTGTAGTTTAATAAAAATAAAACAATCATAGCAATTCATTCTCTGTCCAGTAAAGTGTTTGTATAATTTCATTATATACATCACATTGCAGAAACAATTACATAACTAAAATCAGTGCATCTTGTTTTAACGCTCATTTATGTCTTAGTCAGCAGGAGGCTGGGTAGTACTGTTTAATATTTCAAGCTGTTCTTTTCAATTTTGACTTCATCATTTAGATGAAGATAATTTGTTATTACTCAGAAACTGTAGGCCTATTGTATTAAATGTAAAATATATATATTTTAGGTATATAAAAATAGAAGTACCAGGTTCACAAAGTTTCAGATTCAGTAGACTTTTTTTATTTTTTTTTGGAAATCAATAAATACGTTTGTTCAACAAGGATTCATGAACTGATCAAAGTGACAGTAAATACATTTATAATTTTGTTAAATAAATGCTTGAGCTTTATGTTCGTTAAACAATCCTGAAAAAAAAAAAAGTATCACCGTATATTATATAAGCCATTATTAAGCAACATTAAGCATCACACCTGTTTCCAACATGGATAATAATAAGATTTTTTTGAGCATCAAATCAGCATATTAGAAGGATTTCCGAAGGATCATTTGACATTAAAGAAACTGACTGGCTAATGTTTCACAATATTTCACATTTTAACTATATACATTTAACTATATTTTTGATCAAATATAGGCATCTTTCAAAAGACATTTAAAAAGAAATCTTACTGACCCTAAACCTTTTAACAGTAGTGTAAATATCTCCATGCATATAAATCTCAAATTTAAATATATTTGTTGTTGTGTTCTTTTATTAAAAATTATTATATTCAGCTATTTTATAATATCCTGTAGCATCAAAAACCTGAAAAATATCAACTTGTTTTTTTTTACAGATTTAAATTTATTAAAGAATATAAATATTTAAATCACCCAACCTTACTTGATTTACTGGGTTTATCCTTTAGTTTTGAACTTTGACCTCATTATTTCCCCAACAAATACTTAAAAATAACCTGTGACCTTCATTCTCAAACCAGCCTGAATTGTAAGCTATATTGGGAAGCTACAATATGGATGCAAGTCAAACCTAGAGTCAGGTTTGCATGACTCATCATGTAAACACAAACATTCAATGACCAAGGATATTACAATACCACACACCATTGGTTGAACATAATCTGCCCTTCCTCTCTCTCTGTGTGTGTGTATGTCTCTCTTTCTGTGCATGTGTTTGTGTGTGTGTGTGTGGGCATGAGTGTAGTGACTCATGACAGGCAGCAGATTGAATCAAGAGGGAACAATAGATTTTAGCAGAACGAATTGTCAGATGGAAAAGGCATGGATCAAAGAGCCATATTACCTGTTTCCTGCCTCATATTACCTATCTTTAGGCCACTGACAGCACACTCTTATGTCTCTTAACATCCTCCCCATGCAAAACAACATCTCTGACAGAGAGGAAGGGCCACACTGCTGGGCCTCGGGCAGCTGGAGACTATTTTAAACTGAGTCCAGTTTCCCTGTGCCTCAGTGGCGCTCCTGCCTCTACTTTGACATCAACATCCAGTATCAGTTTTATGCAGCTCACAGCATCAGTAAAGCACTGCGGAATATGAACAGACCAAAGCTGCTCAAGTAGATTGGTATGTTTTTTTTTTTTTTTTAACTTCCTTCACAATGCCTTCTGGGCTCCTATCAGGGTTTAACAAATCTGCAGCCCAATGCCAAGTGTTTTTTTTTCTTTTCTGAGATAAATGCTAATAGGTTCCAAACACTGTTTTGCATGATGCTTGCTCTCAGGCTACACATTGTATAAGCATCTTTTGTCCTTGACGAATCGTTACTCTGTCGCCTGTTTTTTTGTTTTTTTTCCGTCACATTCCATCTTTGTTTTGTGAATTTTTATGGTCAAAATCGAGGGCGAAAGATTTCCCAACATAGATTTTGCATAGGGTTCAAGTGATCATGTGAATTATCTGCATTGATCAACAGAAAGCTGCGACTGACCTGTGTTTCATACATTGCTACGCTACTGACAATGAATAATGGACATTTTTTGGCAAACAAAATTTTGCTTAATGTCTTATTATGGGCAAAAAAGAATCCAGTAGTTATGTCTCTGCAAGTGGCACATTTTCTCATTCTGAAGATGTCACATACATTATTATGATTGATAATGGCAATATACTATCAAGACAGATTTTTCAGTATTTTTAAATGATGATGGATTACTGAGAATGAGATTCTGGAATAGAGTTTGGTTTAGAAATTAATTTTGAAATTGGCCCAGAAATTATAGACTGGTATAGGATCTTTGTTTAGAGTTTTTCCATCTGATAATTTTTTTTCCATAGAGTTATTCACATATTATACTAAATATAAGAGTTTGTTTAGATGTATTAGCAAATATTGACAACAGGAGAAATGTTGTTCCAGAAGATAACTCTTTAATCTGTTAAACAGCCTAACATGTCATTCCAGTTTGTCCAGTTGGGTGACATTGGAGTTAGAGTAAAGTTGCTTTACATGTAATTTGAATACTGTGTCATCAAGCAGTTTTGTTTACACTCAACCGCTCTTCGGTCATAGTTTAACATTCCCATGAATTGTCAGGTTCACCGCTATTTGATTAGAGTGAAAGACAGAGAAAGGGACATTCTGACTCTAGAAATATGACAAGGGCTTCTGTATTGTCTTTTTACACCCAAAGTCAATTATCTTTGCACGTATAGCCGATGTACTCCATTGTAACAATATAAATGGTGTCGTTTTCTTGTCATTTTTTGTTAGTTAACATGTTACACAATGTTCCACCTACATGTCTGTAAAGTGACATCAGGGCATACTGTATATTAATGATAAAAACTTAGAATTTGGCTGCATTGTTTGGCTGATTCTGAAGTGATTCATTCATTTATACAGTCTATATGTCTCTGATCGTTCTGCTCTCAGAAGTATTGACAAAGGATTGTCTTTATACTTTCTCTTCTAATAACTTTCAAGGCTCGCTTTGCTCACTGTTGATGTGTGAGAGGACTCATTGGTTAATCTCATTTCTCCAGACGTCTGAATTTCTTGATGTTTCTCTTCTGCTGATGTTCTGAGGTGAAGGAGGCTTGTGAATTACTTCTGACACCATAGACAGGAAGAGACAGCAGTTTGCTTAACAGAGGGGTTAGAAAGTTAATTGAAAAGACCTTTTGAACCTTGTTTCATCCACAGGAGCCTTATTTTACTCTCTATTCAATATCATGTGCTGGAATCTTACAAAGGAAAACTAATTGAAAGAATCCTGTTTCTACCTTTGTGGATATAAGTGGGAGGACTTTTAAAGATCTGCCTGTTTCAATTGCTTTTGATCAAAGGAGACCAGGATTTCACTAATCTGATTCAAACTAAGTTGGCTTCAAGTTTAAGATGATACATATCCATTACTATTGTCATAAATTTATTTTTGTATGTATAGTGAAACGGTTTCCCCTTTTGCGGAGAATCGATACACTAGTACCAGCTGTGTTTTTTTTGTCTCCATTCCTGCCAAAAAAGGGTTTAACTCTTGAAAGTGAAGAAATGGTTACTGTGAAGTAAAATAATTAATATTAATATATAACCTATTATTTAGGCTATATAAAACCTAAATAATATCTACCTGTTAAATATTCATTTTTGAAGTATTGGATATCAATATTTTTCATGGTATTGTATTTGATAAAAGTTTAGTAGTGTGACACTAATATACATCCAGTCTTTTGGCTTTCATTTTGGCTTATAAGTAGCTAATCTTATCTAGTTGTTAAATGAGACCACAGTATTAAAGCAGAAGGTCATAAGTAACAGCATGTGAAAGTGACTTCTTATTCCAGCGGTGTTTATCCTGTCTGATTGATCTTCTTTTTGATCCCTCTTGCATTTTTCTCTCTCCAGCATCCTGCCTCTCTGACTGTCGCAGTCGATTTCGGAGATAAGCAGCCTTCAAAGTCTCATTGCACGCTGCCAAAAATCTCCAAGCTGCATGATGAACTACGTCAAATTGCCATCTGTATTTATCCATGAATGAGCTCATTTCGTGACAGTGGCTTGTTGATGCCTCTGTATCAAATGGCAGGATGTAAAGTAGACATTAACTGAGATAAGTGTCTTGGGTTGACCAGTCAAGATATAAATTTGTGCCATATAGCCACTCAGATTGTCATCATATTCATGATGTGTTGTCAAAGACTTGTCATTGTCAGTTACTGAACAGATTGCTCTTTATCTGTCTTCAAAGACAGGTGGAGACCTTTTCCAGCTCATACCACTCAGAGAGGTTATTGGCCTGATGGTTGAAGTGGCTTTTCCATGTCATCTTTAGGGCAGTTGACTGTCTGATAAACATTTTGTGATTTGAGAAAGTGTTAGCTGCCAACACACGCTAATGACTGCCATCATTTTGAATTTAGCCACATTTAAGTGGGACTGTATAAATCTAGGCTTGGACGCAATTAGAGCTGGGTGATACATTGAATATTAGCATGTTAATTAGGCTTACGATATTAAATTAGAGAGTACCGTGAATATTGTGATAATGTGCTTTGCAGTGTTAAACATTGTAGTCAATCCCAGACATGTCTGTTGAACACAAGAAAGCAACAACCAATCAGTGGTGTGTAAGTTTGTCAGTCAGTGAAACTCCTGCGCTTTTAGTCGTATTGAGTGGATTCTGAGTTCTACATCATCACAAACCCTTTCATTATAATCAAAGTGTTGAAACAATGTAAATAAGAGATTTAACTTTAATTATAATGAAAGTTTTTGCGAAAGCGCAGAACTCTGTGAGCTTGCTCTACACTTTAGTTACAGCTTTAGTGATTATAGGAGTGCTCTTGGTTCTCTTTCTATATAGCCCATTAACAATTTCAATAAAAGTTAATTTTTTCATGCTACTAACTACATTGCAAAGTTTTTGGATTGGCAAACATAATTATATGCGGGGTTGAATCCAAAAATGCGATGATTGACTTATAACTAATCAATGGATGGGATAAAAAAATTATACTGTATGTCAAAATGGATCTATGTATTAAGTCTTGGAGTTAAAATGCAAACTAATAGACCTGCCACTTCTTCTATGTGTGTTTCTTTGTTCTTCAAAGAACTCGCTCTGTTGTTGAAACAACCTCAACTTTTTGTAGGAAGATTGCACTTTTTGTATCATTTTAGATCATGGTTATATTGGTACATTTAACTAAATATGATTTAAAATGTTACTTATGTTCTTTTAGTAAAAACAGTAAGTGGTCTAGATGATTGATTTTAGGGCTGTCACGATTCACGATAAAAAAATCCTGAATTGCATTTTGCCTGTGTCAATTAACCGGCAAAATACTGGAAGTGACACATTCCATGGTCAAGAATCCATGAAAAGCATTTTTAGACTGTTTTCTAAGGCTGCACGAAATATTAAAACCATTTAAAATCATAATAAAGCATAGAATTCACAAAGACTGTAATTAAATTAAATAAATACATGCTCTGCAGGTTTAATATGCGCTTTATTTATATGCGTGTAGGATATGTGTAGCTCAGAGTGGCTCCGCTCACAGTAAATGCTGCTCAACACATTCAGTTATCCTTTGCATGCACAGACCATCTCAAACTCCATATAACGTTGCTTATCATGTTGATCTGGGAACATTGTGCACCATTCTATCAGATTTATAAGGTACATTTATAAAACTAGGCCAAAACAGGATACATTATTATCTTTCTAAATATGCTAATTGTTAATTGCGACTTCATAATAAATGTTTAAATCCGATTTTGCATAGCTTGTCAGTGATCTACGGTTCTGTGTAGTAAATTCGCATTCGATTATTTGCACAGCCCTGCTATGTGTATTTTAAAGGGGTCATCGGATGCCCATTTCCCACAAGTTGATATGATTCTTTAGGGTCTTAAAAATCCTATACCATACTTTGTTTGTTTGTTTGTTTTTGGTTTTTTTTTTTTTAAAATTTCTCAATGGTAGTGTAAAACAACACTAGAGAGAGACTGATTAGAAAGAGACTGTTTACTTTAGCCGTGGAACTAACTAGCATGTTATTAGGAAAGGCGATTTGCAAAGATTCATAAAAAAA